>VWZT01014916.1:39325-59480 GCA_013397055.1 Pachycephala philippinensis
GGGCACGCGGCCCTGGCAGCCAGATGTGCGAGCCCCCAACGGGCTCCTCATCAACAACAACCACGTGATGGTCAGCAAACCTCTGTCCTGGGGCAGCGGGCTGGAGCACGGCTTCTCCGAGCTCAGCGTCTCCTGTGCGGCAGCGCTGGAGCGGACGGAGCGCTCGGCCATGCTGCCGGGGCACAGCTCTGGTGCCATGCTGGAGCAGGATGACGTGCTGCCCTGCCCCGGCTGCTGCCTGAGCCCCTTCAGCTTCAGCTTTGCCTCCATCTGCCACCGGCCAGCGCCCAGCCCGCCCCGCTACCAGAACCTCAACTGCGAGGCCAAAAGCCTCATCTGCCATGATCGGGGCCAACACCAGAAAGCCCCGGGGCCAGTGCTGGCCGAGCCCAGCCTGAAGCTGCCGGAGGCACAGTCCTAGTGATGGGGACCCCAGGGCTTGCACCCCTCTGCAGCCACAGCACTGGGCAGTGCAGGAGCCTGGCACGTCCCCACGGTCTGTCCTCACTCGGCGCGTGGTGGCCACCAGTGGCCATGGTGCCAAGTGCTGTGGCTGCCGCAGCGCTGCCCAGGCACTCGGGCACCCACCCCACCAGGCTCAGCCTTGGGGATCTGCAGGGAACCCTGGAGGTGGGCTGGGTCTCTGCTGGGGACCAAAGTGCAATAACACCGCTGCCCTGAGCACTGCCCCAAGCGGCAGGGCTGGTCCCCCGCGGGGGCCACGGGGCTCAAGCCCTGGATCCAGGATCCCCTCTCCCCAAGGGCTCACCCCTCTGCAGGTTCTCGCAGAGGGGTATACAATGAGCCTTCTACCTTGGGAGAACTGGGACTTCCCTGCACCCAGGCGGGTGAGAGGGACTGGGCTGGGGTAGAGAGGTCAGCGTGTGTATGTGTGTTTTTGGGGATCCTGGGGGGCTGGTGGGTGAACCCATGTGTGTCCACAAGCGTGGGGAGCACAGCCAGTCCCTGACATGGGGAGAAGAGGGCAGGGGACCGTAGAGGGGCAATGCCTATGGGCAGTGCACGGGGAGGATTGCCAGCACTGGGGTTGTCCCTGCCTGACCGATGCTGAGGGTTGGGTGCTGAGTCGGCCTCACATCCCCCTGGCACCCAGGTTTGGGAGCAGGATGCTGGCAGAGGGGCCAGGATGCCATCCTGGCATCATGGGGATGGGGCCAGTGGGCAGCACAGCTAGGCTGCCTGGCCCCCGGCAAGGGTGGGAGCCGGCTTTCCTCCCTCCTGCACAATGCACTGGTGAATGCAGAACTCTTTGTGTTTTTTATTATTATTAATAATAATTGCTAGTAATATATACCCAGCTTATTTAAAGTGTTCGATAAAAACTGAATGTGCTAGCAACTCAGACTGCTGGTTCTGTCTCTTGGATGCCCAGAAGTTTTCATGGTTTTGCCTGGGTATTCTGGGGAACTCCTCCAGGACTGCAAAGCAGCCTGGCTCAGCCCAAGATTTCAACTCCCCTGAAGTGCCTATCTCAATTGAGATGGCTTCAGACAAATTCCCATTCATTATTTAGGTTCTTTGGGTTCATGCCCTTGAGTCCGTGTTTGCTGTGGTACACAAGAAGGCAAAGAGCAGGCGAACTGGTCTCTTTATTGCTGCAAAGTGGGTTCAGCCAGCGGACAAGACAGACAAGTGACACGTGCCACCTCCAAAAAGCCTGCCTTTAACACCCTTTTGCTCTTCATGCAAGCTCACTCACATAGCAGTTAATCAGCTATATATGGCACACACAACCCCATTGTACACCGAGAGCATTTTCGCCTGGTTGAACATAACTTCCTCTGCTCTCACCTGGCCGCAGTGTTACATCAGGGCTACTTTGCTTAATCTTCACATGTGCACGTGTGTAGCAGCTATTTAAAGTCCAGATGAGTTGTCTCGCAAAGCGTCAGCCTGCTACAAGTCCCCGAGTTAACTTTCTCTTTTGAAAGGCACAATCACACCATAGGACCCTAAAGGTCACTGCTCTACTTTCTAATTAGCGCAAAAAAAATCCCCAAACGTCAGCACAGGCGCCAGCCAGTTCAGGCTCAGCTTCCCTCCTTGGGCGCCGAGCCTTTGCCGAGGCTGTTGAGTGCTGGGTTGTCTGAAAGCCATGGCCAAGCTGCTCCTGCGGGGTCAGGCAGAAAATTCCTGCTGTGGGGAGGGGGCTGTGTGCAGGGTGGGGCTGTGCTGTCCCCAGCACCGACTCCTGGCATGCCACACCGCGGCTCTGTCAGTGCTGGGCATGTGGCATGGCTCCAGTGCTGAGTACTGGCTCCATTCTGCAGCCAATCCCGGGATCCCCATTGCCCACCAGCCCTCGTGCTCAGAAGACCCAAA
Source organism: Pachycephala philippinensis (assembly GCA_013397055.1). Lineage (NCBI taxonomy): Eukaryota > Metazoa > Chordata > Aves > Passeriformes > Pachycephala > Pachycephala philippinensis. Next base: position 41,669 of record VWZT01014916.1, read on the forward strand.
GTGTACCATGCGGGTGTGGGGTGGGCTGTGGGGCCTGTATCACTCAGCCAAAGCACATCAGCTGGAGGCAAAGGGCCACTGGGAATCGGTGGGAAGGACCTGGGTGGCCCAGGGGCAGCGGGCTGCGAGAGGGAAGTGGTTTTCTTGAATGGATGGGATATCCTGGGCAGGGACGCAGCAAGGCTGGAGCAGAGGCGGTGCAGGGTGCAGGTGCTGCGAGGGAAAGCAGAGGAGGGTGAGGGTGAAGGTGACAGTGAGGGTGAGATGCTGCCCAGCCTTCACCACATGCAACAGGGCTGGGAAAGCACCTCGCCAAGGGTTTTCCCCCATCTTTTCCCTTTGCTGAGCCATCCAGCAGAGAGGTGACTGCGTTCCTCTCCCTTTCCCAGGGAGGGGGCCAACATGCCCCAGGCAGAGCTGCAGGCTCCCTGCTTTCCTCCCTGCACACCCCACAGGCCCTGTGCATCCCAGACTCAGCAGAACCTGGTGTGGGCACACTCACCACGGCAGTGCTGGGGCCAGCAGCCATCATCACCTGAAAGGGAGGCTCGGCCCTGCTGCCTTCTCACAGATCCAGAGGTGCAGGTCTTTGGGACCAGTGCACTGGGCGGGTTTGATACTCCCACGGCTTATTATGGCACAGGTTCCATTCGATTTTGACTGCCACGGCCTGAATGGGGAAACAATGCATCAGGCACTGACATGTTCTTTCTACAAACCCTGCCCAGGCAGCTGCGGCTGCTGACAGCTGCCTTTTATACACTGGCAGAGGAGGGGTTGGATGCTGCAGTCAAAGGGGGGCTCCCCCAGCCCTCTCCTACTGATTTCACAGCCTGAAGGCTCAGCTGATGCATCCCTGCACTTCCTCGGGCAGGCTGAGAAGCACTTGTGCAAAAGGTTCGCAGTGCTTGTGACACCCCGTTAGCCTCCCCCCTCTCAGCCTCGCTGCTGGGGGCTGTTCCATGCCTGCAGTGGGCAGAGCCAGGTCCTCCCTGAAGGCACGTGGACGACCAGAGGAGCTGGCCTGAGCCCTGGGTCAGCGTTGGGGGCAGTCCCCATGGTGAGGCTGAGGATGGAGGGCCAGGTACCCAGAACCTGGCCAGACAGGTTTGTTCCTCCCCAGTGCTCTCAGACACTGCAAGAGGAAGCGGCTGCGAGCTGAGGAGGTGGTGCACGTGGCAGGGAGGAGCCCAGGACTCTCCACAGACAGGAAGGCTTGATCTCCCTTCGGAGAGGAATCAAGAAGGCATGTGGGGGATAGAGGTGGTGCTCAAACACCTTGCCTAGGCCCTAAATAAAACTTGGGGTTCTTTCTGTTCGCTCTTGCTGCCTCCTGCTTCACATGCCCTGCATTTTACCCACCCCCCCAAGTCCTGACCTTCCATTTGCCTGTCCTCTAAGCATCTCATGACAACACTGCACACACTTCCCTCAGTCTCTGCTGCTCTGATGCTCTTTTTTTCCCACTGCCAATGCCTGGAACTGGGTACTGGTGGGATTTAAAATGCTTCCTAGAGCCATGCCAGAGGAAGGGAGTTTTAGCAAGAGGCAGTGCTGCCACATACCTTTCATAAAGGGAGCCATCCACCCAGAACCAGGCCTCCGAGGCCCCCTCACTGTCCGGGTCCTCTTCCTCCAGCCAGCCATAGTCGTACCAGGGAAAACTGCCCTTCTGTAGTCCAATCCAGTATGGGACATCGGCATTCTTCAGGAAGGTCTGGAGAAGAAGAAAAAGTGCCTTTCTGTGTTTTATTCCATGGCACCTATGTACTGCAGTGCTGTGTACCTTACAGAAGGCTGATCATCTCCCCAAGGAGCCCCTGGGGCTGGAACTTCTTGAGGAAGGAGAGCTGAGCAGCCCTGGTGCCCTGCTCCAGCCTGGGACACATCCAGGGGTGCCAGACCCTTTCTGTCCCATGTCAACTCCCAGCCATGTGCTCCAGAGAACAGCCTTGCACCCTCCAAAGTTTTGGCAGGACAGGGGGCCCGAGAACAGTGCTAGCCCATCTGGGGACCCCATGGCTGGATCTCCTGCCCTCAGCTCCCCCAGCACCCTACCGGCACAGTCCAGCGACTCCAGGATTTGGTGACCAGGAGCTGAGAATATGTCTTCTCACACTCATCTCTGCTGTCTTCCCATGTCTTCTTCTCCGAGGAGATGAAGAGGCACTTGCCCCTGTACAGCAGCCAGCCCGAAGGGCAGCAATCTGTGGGTAGGGGCACAGCTCAGGGGCTTGCTCAGCCACACATTCCCTAAGGGGGAAAAAGGAACAGCCCCACACCTTCCCAGTGGATATCACAGGCTCAGCGTCTGCTCCAGGCATAGCTTCAGCCTTTGGACCACCCTGTCCACACCATGTGGCCAAAAAAAGCCGCATTTGCCCCTTGACACCTGCTGAGGGGTGCCAGTCACCTGGAGCACCCCATCCCCGCTCAATCACCACCCTACCTAGAGCTGTGCAGGAGCGCAGGAGGGCCACGGTGCTCTCGCTGTTGTTGAGCCTCCCCTGCACCTCCTGCACCTGCCTCTCCGTCTTGCTCAGGACCGCCGTGACACGACGCAGCTCTGCGTTCAGCTGGTCCAGCTCCAGCTGGCTGATGTTGCCCTCACGCCACGCTCGCTGCAGCTCCCCTCTGGCCCACGCCAGCTCCAGCTGTGTCTGCTCCAGGCTCTGCTCCCGTGCCCGCAGCTCCTGTGACAGGCGGCCCTGCTCGGCCTCGTGCTCGCGGGCGGGGTCCCGCAGGCTGCGGGTGACCTGCCAGTCTGGGGACAGAGTGGGTGAGCTGAGGCGTGGGCATGNAGGGAGGATGGGGTGTAAGACCAGACACAGCAGGTCAGGGGCAGGGAGGGTGCAGCAATATGAGGCTGGGCAATGCCAGGACAGGAAAGAAAAGGAGCAGAAACGGAGATCAGGATGAGGAAGACGGATGATGGGAGGCAAAGGAGGTGCTCAGGATGTGCGAGGGATGTAGGCCAGCATGTGGCAGACAGGGCAGAGGGATTCAGCAGTGACTGTGCATGAGCATGCCTCTATTCACCCCCCCGCTCACCCACAGCGCCCACCCCAGCCCCAACGCCTCCCTGACCCAGCCACTCCCTGCCCCAAATGTTCACAGTCCCCTGACTCACAGCAAGCCCCCAGGGCCACAGCGGCCACCAGCAGCAGGCAAATTGCCAGCAGACCCACGGGGATGCACCACCAACGGGACCAGCACCCTGCACGAAGGAACAGACAACAGATATCACCTGAAGAACTGGAAAACGCCCAGAGCTCCTTCCTGCAGGCAGCAGAGTGGCAGCATGATGGCACAGGTGGCATGGTGTGGGTGATGGGAGTGGGAGGACCCCAAAACACCACCCACTACCCACACCAGAACCACCCTGGCTCCGCTGGAATGCAGCTGGGTACTCACCTGGGCTGGGCTCTGCCCCATCCCCATCCTGCCCTGCCAGCGCCGGCTGTGTGTTCTCATAGGGGGTCTCTGCCTCATTCATGCCGAGGGCTGTTGGAGGAAGGCAGGGGAGAGCAGCTGAGGCCGTGGGGTTGGGCATGGCAGGGACAGCTTGGTGGGGCTGGTGGGCTCTCACCTGCCTCCAGCGCCTGGCTGCCCATGCTCCTGCCTCCCATCACTTTGGCAAACCTCAGGTCAGCATAAAGCTGGGCCATGTGGGCAAACGCTGGGCAAGCCCTGAGCCCTGCTGGGTCCTGCTCTGCCCTCGGGATGCCTTCCTGAGATGTCTCTGTTCCTGGTGATTGCGCCGTCTCTCGGAGGTGCAAAGGAGAAGTGCAGCCAGCATCTGCAGAAGCAGAAGTTTGCTCTGCACTGTAGCAGATGGGACCAGTGAGGCACGGCTGCGGGGACCAGCACCCTCTCATTGGTCCCAGAAACATTGGCCCGTCCCCTCCCACGCCCTAAAAACGCTCATGGTCCCCCTCAGCACAGGGCAGGGCCAGGGCAGCACAGCCAGAGGTCACAGCAGAGCAAACGACAGACCCAAATACGTGGGCTAGGGGAGAGCTCGGGGAGAGCAGGGCAATCCTGACTATAGGAGCAAATTGCCATGTGGACAGCTCTGTGGAGGGCTGGAGGTCTTCACAGACAGAGATTTCCCCTCCCAGCCTCTGAGAATGGGAATTTCCCCGTGAAGTATTTTGTTCCACTGCCTCTCATCCCCTCCCTGGTCCCCTCCTAAGAGAACCCCAGCTTCAGCATTGCTCCAAAACACCCCTGGGGAGTTACAAAGATCAGGGACATCACTTTACCTTCCCTTCCCAAGACCATAATCCCAGCACTCACAACATCTTCTTCTTGGTCCCTCCAGGCCCTCAGCCTCTCAGAGGTCCCCACTGAACTGCATCCAGAGAAGGGCAGGTTTCAGAAGGGATGCCCCCAAACCCTCCCACTGCTTCCCATTGCCTGCTACTGCCTCCCACTCCCTTCCACTGCCTTCCCATTGTCTCCCACCATCTTCCAGATGGTCACATCTGAACACAGCCAGTCCCTGGGCCAGCACAGGAGGCGCACAGGGGTGCTGGTGGAGCACAGCATTGCAAGGCCACTGTCCATCATCTCTGCAAGAGCAAGGGAAGTTCTTCCTCAGTGGAGAAAGGCAAAAATCAAAGCCAGCTTCAAAGAGGACAGGAAGGAGGTTTGTAAAGCTAAAGGTTGGGCAGCGTCTACTCAATCTCCTGGAAGAAAATGGAGCATGTCCTCCTGGGCATGCAGGGGCCCAGGCTCAGGGAGGACATGCAGGGGAGAGGCCAGTGGGATTTATTGGATGACTGCCCAATGTACCTCCTACTGCTGGGAAGCACTGGCCTCGGGCTGAGGGAAGAGAAATGGGGCGATTTATATGACCCTTCTGTGGCTGGGATGTGGTTTTCCATAGTGCACTTGCTGGCAGAGTGGAGAGATGTGGCCATGATGAGAGGAGAAGTGAAAGCTGATGCTGCAATGCGGAAATCCCTTTTAGGCCCTAGGGCAGTGATGCTCAGATCCTGGAGCAGAGCACAAGGAAGAGGGAACCTCCATCCTGGATGGGGTCAGCACCAAAGCTACCCGTTCCCACCTGGAAGACACACCCGCTCTCCCCTGCCCTAGGGAATTTGGTCAATTCTCTGCAGGCTGAGCCCTACAGCTCTGCCAGGTGCTCCGGCCCCAAGCTGCACCTCCGCAGCGCCATCCCAGGGGACACCGAGCAGTTTCAGGGTGTGGAGGATGACAAGATGGTGGTGCCGGGCCAATGGCAGGGCGCGGGTGCTGTGGCCGTACTTCCCCCTCCGTCGCACCTCAGCACACTTCTGCTTCTGCAGAAACCAGCTGCATTTTCCCTTTGAAGCGGAGCAGAGCTCGCAGCCCATCGGGGCCGCCCGGGGCATGGCCCAGAGCGTGGTCTATGCCGACCTGAAGTTTGCCGCGGGCCCCCCATCCAGCGTCCCCGACGAGGATGACAGTCCCTACGAGAACGTGCCGCTGGGGCCGGTGACAGCAGAGCCCAGCGCAGGTGGGAGCCCGGCAGCACCGGCGCGGCGCGGAGGCAGCGGGACCACGGGGTGATGCCTGCGGGTGCTCCTCTCTTGCAGGGCGCTGGACCCGGCGATGGCGCGTCCCCACAGCGCTGCTGGCAGCCAGCCTGCTCCTGCTGCTGCTGCTGCTGGTGGCCATCGTGGCCCTGGGGGCTTGCTGTGAGTCGGTGATGCCGCGGGTGGGCGCAGCCGGGAGGGCGGCACCGGGAGCGGGCGTCGGGCTGGGCGAGGGACCGGCTGCTGGGGGCTGCCAGGGAGGAGCGGGATGGGGCTGGGGTCCAGGGCTCCTGCATGGCCACCAGGAGCTGCCTCCCGCTGCCTTTCCCGCTGCCTTTCCCACTGCCTCCCACTATCTCCCCTTGCCACCCCTTGCCTATTCCACTGCCTTCCATCGCCTTTCCATTGCCTTCCCACTGCCTCCCACCCCTTCCCATGGTCTTGCCCCTATCTTCCCACTCCCTAGCAATCCCTCCCATTGCCTCCCATTGCCTCCCACTGTCTTCCCACTGCCTCCCATTCCCAGTCACTGCCTCCCACTTCTCACTGCCTCCTACTCCCTCCCATTGCCTCCCAACCCCTCCGACTGCCTCCCTGTCCCTACCTCCCGTTCCCTCCCACTTCCTCCCACTGCCTCCCATTGCCTCCCCATTTCATTCCCACGGCCTCCTGCTGCCTTCCTGTTGCCTCCCGCTGCCTCCCATTTCCTTCCCATTTTCTTCCCACTATCTCCCATTTCCTCCCCCTGTCCTCCCCCTGTCCTCCCTCTGCCCCCCAAACCCTCCCACTGCTTCCCATTGCCTCCCACTGCCTTCCACAGCCTTCTCATTGACTCTCCTTGCCTTCCCACGGTCTTCCACTGCCTTCCAATGCCTCCCGTCCACTTGCCACCATTGGGCTTTCCTTTCCCTTCCCACTGGCACCCCCAGGACAATCTCCACCCACAGCCAGATACCCTTATCCTACTCCTCCTTGCTTGAGCCATGCCCCAGGCAAGGCCCCATGCCCATGTCCAGCTCACCCACTCTGTCCCCAGACTGGCAAGTCAACCACAGCCTGCAGGTCACCTCCCGCGAGCACGAGGCCGAGCAGGGCCGCCTGTCACAGGAGCTGCGGGCACGGGAGCAGAGCCTGGAGCAGACACAGCTGGAGCTGGCGTGGGCCAGAGGGGAGCTGCAGCGAGCATGGCACAAGGGCAACGTCACCCAGACGGAGCTGGAAAACAGGAATGCTGAGCTGGGGCATACCCAGAAGGAGCTGGCTGTGTTGCAGGAGGAGATGCAGGTGGTGCAGGGGAGGCTCAACACCAGCGAGAGCACTGTGAGCAGCCTGCGTGCCTGCGTGAACACAGGTAGAGCCTGACGGGGTCAGGGCACAGGCGGTGTTGCTGCTGCGACGATGCGGGGGCTGAACTCAGCCAGGCTGAGCCCCCCAAGCATCCACGGAAGGATGAGCACCTGAGCCGTGTCCCTGCCCCCAGATTGCTGCCCCAGGGGCTGGGTACTCTACAGGAGCAAGTGTCTCTACATCTCGGTGACAAAGAAGACCTGGCAGGAGAGCCAGCAAGACTGTGAAAGGAGATCTGCTCAACTGCTGGTCCAAGACGACTGGCCATCGTTGTTGGTGCCGGTACAGAGCAGGGGGGTTGTGGTACCCCAGGAGGGTGGGGCTGGGCAGAGCCCCGCTGGGCCAGCTGCAGCACTGTCTGTGGAGGTGGCGGGGTGGCACCATGAGCCCTGGGTTCCCATCCTGGCAGTCTTGGGGGAGAAGCACAGCCAGCCCTGGGGCTCCTGGGCACCAGGCAAGTGCTGGTCATGAGGCAGGTGGTTGACAGCTTCTCTCCCCACCAGATTTTTATGCACGAGTTCAATGCGAGGTACTGGATTGGAGCAAAAGTTCCGTATGAGGCAAGGAGACCTTCTGCGTGGACGGACAGCAGATACTCCCAGTAAGTGCAAGAGTCCTTGGCACAAGCACCTGCCCTTTTGCCATGCTAGAAAGGTGCCGTTTTGCCCCTGTGACACCCCTCAGCAAAGGGGGTGATAGTCCCAAGGGAGGGGGATAAGGGTAGAGCCAAGCTGTGGGGTGCAGCACCAAATATCCAAGTGGCAGAGAAGAAGAGCAGCAGGAGGACTGTGACACTTCCTCAGACTGGTCTCTGTGCCAGGTGCCCTGCCTGCCCCAGCAGCACTGGGATCTGTGGGAAGTGGTGTCCACGGTGAGGATGTTGCCCCTGCTGCTCTGAGATGTGCCCTCTTTCCTAGGAAACGCCATAACCCACCCTGCTGGGCAGCAGTTGGTGGGGAAGCATGGATTACGGAGTGTGACATTCGCTCCCCGTGGATCTGCGAGACATCCCCAAACATGAGCAGTGCATTCGAGACCCAATCACCTTTTCTGACCAAGGACTGACTGCTGCCACTCCCTTCATCCCTGGACTGGGGAACAGGACCTGGGGGTGCACCCTGAGACCCTGTCCCCTGTGCACACTTTGCCTCAATTGCGTTGCAAAACTGCTGGGAAAGGGTGTCTCTATTTTAAAGGAAGGATTATGGAAAATAGACCTTATTCCCCTCTCCCACACTCATGCATACTCATATTATACTGCTTTGCACTGTGCCATTGCGTGTCCCTGTGTGCCCTGGCCAGCACAGCTCTGACCCACGTCTCCAGTGCAGAGCCCAGCTCCCAAATTCTTTGTTACCCCAAGGCTGCCAGGGGTGCAGGATGTACCATTTGCATCTTTTTGGAGCTGGGGCATGAGACATTGATGTCCTCAACCTGTCCATTTTGGGGAGTCCTGTGGATTTACAGCCTGTCCCTTCTCTCAGCATTGACAGCTCTCATCCTGCCCTTTCTCCTGCCTTCATCACCTGCCCAGGGCTTTGGTCTGTGTCCTGCCTGGAAAGGGTGCTGACAGTGGTGCCATCAGCATGAGAAACTGCTGGGAAGTCCTGAGACCATACAGGAGATGGGAGAGTGCTGGGGAGGCTTGAGAACATGGTGGGTGAATGAGGAAACCCATAAACCATGGGAGGAAAACGAGTGCAATGAAGAGCCTTAAGACCATGGGAGGTGAATGTGGGAATCCTGAGACCATGGAAAGAAAGGGGGTGCAGTGGAGCTGCAAGTGAGGGTGGTCCTGAAAAAATGGAGGTGCACTGATAAGACAGTGGGAGAGAGGAGGAGGCACTGGAGAGACTTGGGAACATGGGGAAAAGGGGAGACGCCTGCCACCAAGGAGGGAATATCCATAAGAATGTGGTGGGACCTGATCTTCCAAAGGAGGGTGATGAGAGACCCCTGTCCAGCACCCAGCTGGCGTGTGTCGGGGAATCCAGAAGGAGCGCAGATGCTCCCTGTCTCACTCAGTGTTTCTGCAGAGAGGGGAATGTGTTGAGAACCATTTTGCTGAGCTGGACTTGAGACAGCCAGCACGGCTTCAACCACAAGTCCTGCCCAACCAACCCAGTGGCCTTCTACAATGGAGCAATTGCATCGGTGAACAAAGGAAGGGCTACACTTGTCTTCTGTCTGGACTTCTGGAAAGTCTTTGACCCAGTCCCCCTCTAAACTTGAGAGAGATGGATTGGAGAACTGTACCGTGGGTAAGGTTGGACGCTGCATCCAGAACATAGTGGTCAGTGGCTCAGCGTCCTGATGTGGACATTGGTGATAATTTTGACCCTCAGGGATCCACCTTGGGACCAATGTTATTTAGTGCTTTTGTCAACAATGTGAACAGTGGGATCAAGTGCACCCTCAGCAAATTTGCAGATGACACCAAGCTGAGAGGTGTGTTTGACACACCTGAAGGACAGGATGCCATCCAGAGGGACCTGGACAAGCCTGAGGACTGGCCCATGGGACCATCATGAAGCTTAACAAGGCCAAATGCTGGTGCTGCACCTGGGTCAGGACAGCCCCCGGTGTCAGCACAGGCTGGGCATGGACAGACCGAGAGCAGCCCTGCCCAGAAGGACTTGGGGGTGCTGGGGGGTGAGAGGCTGGACATGCCCCGGCCATGGCACTCACAGCCCAGAGAGCCAAACGTGTCCTGGGCTGCATCCAGAGCCCCGTGGGCAGCAGGGGAGGGAGGGGATTCTGCCCCTCTGCTCTGCTCTGCTGAGACCCACCTGGAGCACGGCATCCAGCTCTGGGGTCCCAGCACGGGAAGGACAGGGACCTGCTGGAGCAAATCCTGAGGAGGCCACCAAGATGATCAAAGGGACAGAGCACGTCTCCCATGAGGAGAATTGGGATTGTTCAGCCTGGAGAAGAAAAGGCTTCAGGGAAAACTTACTGTGGCCTTCCAGTACCAAAAGGCGCTACAAGAAAGCTGGAGAGAGAGACTGCACACAAGGGCTTGTAGCAAAAGCACAAGGGGAAATGGCTTCCGACTGAGAGGGCAGCTCCTGGGAGATCTTTCACAGAAGGAGGCTGGTGGAACCAGCCCAATGGCACAGCAAGGCTGGGACAGGATTGCAGGTCCCCTACAGTCTCAGCTATCATGAAAAACAAAGACTTGCTGTGTCTGGCTTGTCCTGGGGAGTCCAGATGTGGTCTCCCTGGTGCCCACGGAGAACCATGCTGCCTACTCCTGAAGCCCTGAGCACACTGCAGATCCCATCCAGCCTCTGGTTCATGGATCCCCCAGGCTGGTTCATCATGGCTGCTTATTTGCCCATCTTGATGTGTGGGGCTTCTCCTTTCTTCCCAGCTGCAGGATTTGCACTTTTACCCATTCCAATATCAACAGGCTCCCATCAAACCATTTCTCCAGGCCTCTCTGTACCCCAGTCCTGCCCTCCAGTATGGTGTTGCCTCCCAACTGGTATTGCATGTGGCCACTCCCAACCCATCATCCAGTGCACTGATGAAGGCTCCAAGGAGGATAAACCCCAGCACTGACCCTTCAGTGATTGCCAAGGGAACAAGGGCGTTGCTGACACCCACAGCAGCCCTCACACCACTCAGGTTTTCCACCCACCCTCTTCTCTTCTCCTGACCTCATATATTCCCACTCTACCAGTGAGGAGACCATGGAAAACCATGATTGTTCCCAGACCTCAAAGGTTCACGATAGATGTTCCCCATTACTCTCCCCTTTTCCACACCGCACTGTTCCCATGGCAGCAGGCAGGTCAGACAGGCACCACCTGCCCTTGGTAAATCCTGCCTGGCATTCCCCATCCATCCTGGACGATCATATGCCCAGGAGGTGTGCTACATCTTCTTCCTGGTATCAAGGCGGGAGAACAAAGCTCGGCTCTGGACAGGTGATGTAGGGAGCCAGCAGCAAATAGTGACAGAGGCAAGGGGCAGCCAGGAAAACCAACAGAGGCCTCGAGGGGACACCAATGATACCATCTTACCCACCTTCACGAGGTGCAAGAGGCTCCTCGCAAACCACCCTTCAGTGGAAGGCAGCAGAGGTGAGCTGGAAGGCTGGTACAGACCTCCCCTTGTTGAGGAACACCCCTGCTCCAGGTGGCTGGGCTTGCAAGCTGCAGTTAGAGATGCCGATGGAAGTGGAGATTGAGCTCTGGGTGGGAGGTGAGGCAAGAGGCTGTAAACTGCCAGCCCTTGGGATAACAAAGGGCGGGAAGATGGGTGGTGCCAGACAGGTAAATGGACACTGAGAGACACAGCAGGAGCCGGGAATTGCTGACCTTTTGGATAACAAAGGAGAGGGATGAGGAGATGAGGAAAGCAAGGGGGATGGACACAGAGAGGGTGGTGGGAGAAGAGGACTGAGGAGGAAGAGCAAGGCTTGAGCACGGGCAGACAGTGAGGGGATAAAAGCCCAGGGGTTCCTTTGTTGGGGGTCCCTCCTCGGAGGAACCATCTCCAGCTGTTTCTGTGTGACTGTGCCGTGAATAAATGGCTTTGTGGAATAAGATGTGGAATGAGCCTCTTTCATGGGAAACCTGGGGTCAAATCAGCAAGGACACCTGGTCCAGCTGTGTAACCATGGCTGGTGAAGGTGGGAGGGGTGCAGGTGGCCAGGATGGAACAACTTACTCGTTATACAACTTCCCATACAGCCCCCTCGGGTTTGTCACGGTGATTTCAGTCACATGCCTGCACAAAATGCTGGGCGGAGAGAAGCTGTTGACCGCCTGCCCCGTGCCCAGCACCCTGCTGGAGCCCAGGATCCCCAGGCCTGGCTGTGTTCCTCCCTGCGGACTGCCATGGTGGCAGCCTGGGGCCACAGTGGCACCCCAGCACCTCCCCAGATACTGCTGCTGCTGGCTCCATGGGGCTCTGCCCAAATCCACCCTTCTGGGGTGACACAGCCCTCCAGATCTGTACCATCCATGCTGGCCTCTGACCCTGGACCAGCAGTCGAGCGAATTTCCCTCTATAGTCGTAATGGCTGCTCAACCAGGTCTTCTTTTCCACCGGGATGAAGAGACACTTGCTCCTGTAAGGCACCCAGCCCGAGGGGCAGAAATCCAGGGACAAGATGAGTGCCCATGGGCATCACCCCATGGTCTCACTGCCATCACCCAGTGCTCACCCTGTGCTGGGGTATCCCTGTGGCAGTGAAGGCAGCTGGGTTCTCACCCAGGCTGGACACTGTCAGCACCAGCCCCAGCAGCAGGTTCTTGCAGTGAATGTCATCCTCACGGGGGTCTGCAGGGCAGCTGGGGGCAGCGAGCAGGGGCCTCAGCAAACTTCAGGTCAGTGTGGGCCACACCCTGTGCCATGCAGGCGGCTGGGCAGCAGCAGTCCAGAAGCCCAGTCCTGTCCTTCTCCATTGTGGTCAGGTGGAAGACTGTGGCTAAGACCATACTGTGTAGAGACACATCTTCATACGCAGAGAAAGCAGAAGTAGTTGCTTTATTTGCAAAAAGTGTTTTTTTTCCTGCGTGTGCTCTCACTTTAGGGGGTGGGGGATGAATGAGCTCCCTTTTGGGCAGCATGCTCTGCATCCAGGTCCCCAGGCTGTGAAGAGCTCAAGCCCATGGCTACAGGCCACAGCAGGGCTACAGGTCCCCCTGCATCCCCGTCCCTCCCAGTCCTGCTCAGGCTGACAGAGTGCACTGACCGTGGAGGCTTGGTCTTTTGCATGTGCTGGGAGGGAGTCCCAACGATGTCCCAGCTGCAGCTGCAGGCTGCTGGAACAACCCAGTGGTCTATGCTGAAAACAGAACGGCCTCTGAGACCAAACAACTCCAAATCAAGCCCCAGCGGGCCTTTTAGGCTCTCACACATCACCCCGCCTCAAAACAAAGTGGGGCTGTTTGCTGGAACCTCCCAGACTGGGCAGGCACCAGCAAACAAGCAGCTGCCCAGCCCAAGTCCTCCATGAGGCTGCAGAGGTAAAGGGTCACCTCTCAGCAGCATGCCCGAAGAAGCAAAAACCCCAGGCAGCCACCACAATCAGAAAGCCCAGAGCTTTCATGGGACCTGTGCCAGCCTGCACAGGAGCCGCTTCATGCTGCCATTGGGCCATGGGGATGCCTGGATTGCTGCTGGCTCAACGCTGGCTCCTGCACACAGAGCAGCAGATGCAATTTCCCACTTGTCAGTGATGCAACCGAGTCTGAGAGCTGGGGGATGCACCTCCACCCTCCCACCCCTACAGCCCACAGCCAGCTGCAGTTATTGGCAGAGTTTATTGGCAAAGTGCAGAGTTCCGGAGGGTAAAGAGGTCTGGGCCAGGAGGCAGCAGAGCCTGGGAATGCCCATGCACTGGGGTCAGGCAGGGAGCAGGGTGGTGGCACAGGCTGGGGGTCCCTGCAGCCATCAGGGCCTCACACAGCTGTAGGTGGTGTTTCCCCAGAGGAAGGCAGGAGGCGAGGACTGGAGCCACTGCAGGGTGGCTGCGCTTTGCTTGCAGACCCACCTGAGGACTTCTGTGCATGCACCACCTGACAGTCCCAAACCTGACACCCTGCCACAGGCCTGGACAGCCCTGGTGTAGCGCTGGATTGGGAAGATCCTGCAAGGGAGACAGTGGGGTGAGGTGGGATGGGCAGGAAGAACTGAGGCTGTTCTATCAGGAATTCCTGCAGCCAGGGACCAGACGCTGCCCAGGGATGCTGCAGGGGCAAAGCTCACCCTCCCCATGGAGCACAACCTCCTGCCAGGCTCCTCCCAATTAGGCCACATGCCCTGATGCCCCCAGCCCCATCACTCCCGAAGCACCCCCAGGTCAATCCTAGCAGGGCTCAGCACCAACCAAACTGAGAACATGCTTTTGGGGGATCCCCTGCAGCCCCTCACCCAGACAGAATGTGGGCACCAGGGTCAGGCCCCTGCTAAAAATGTCCCTTCCCTAAAATGCCCCAACGCAGTTCTGGGAAGAAAAGAGGTGGCCAAAACATGGAGCACATCCCTGCATGCCTGTCCTCCTGTCACCTCCCCGAGCCCTGATGCTGGACCCTCAGCAGCCCTGGCTGGGAACAAGCCTCACCCTTCCAGTGTGGTGCCATCCAGCCACTTCCAGTCAGACCTGTAGCCATCCTGCTTCAGCCCCACATGGAAGGCCTCCATGTAAGCTGTGCGCACCAGGAAAGCCTAGCACAGGAGAGGACCCACATGAGCCCCCTGGGGGGACACCCAGCCCAGCCACACGATTGGTGATGGGGGCTGTGCTGTGTGGGCACAGCACTGCCAGCTCCCTGCCTGGAGGTTTTGGGCACATGGGCCAGGGAGCTGAGACAATGCTGTGGGTGGGTGACAGCTGAGGGACTGTGAGGTGGTCACCAGCACAGCCCAGTGCTCGCAGGGAGCTGGACAGGCCAGGCTGGGTGCACTCACCAGGGTGGTGTTGGCCTGGACGGTGACCAGCTGTGCCCCTCTGGAGCAGCAGTCCTCTCTGCTCTGCTCCCAGCTCTTTTTGGCAGAGGAGAAGTAGTAGCACTGCCCTGCATCCCAGAGCCAGCCGACGGGGCAAAACTGGCATGGCCCTGCACACCAGAAACACAGGAGCTGGGATGGGGCAACTGCAGGGCCTGCCACCAGCCCTCAGCCCCAGGGACAGGAGAGTGACAGTGGGCAGTCAGGACACCAACCAACCCAGTGTGTCTGTATGTCTGCCCCACTCTGCCCTTGCCCTTTGGGAGCCCGGCTCCAACGTTCCCATCCCAGAGCCCTGGAAAGAGGGGCTCGTTACAGGAACGTGCTGGCATTGGGCAGGGCGGGGAGCTGCAGGTCTGGGGCAGTGATACAAACACAATTTCCAAAGTGCTGGGAACTCAGTCAAGGTTTCAGCTGCACCAGAAGCTGATGCCATCTGGCACAGGGATGCTGGTGGCATCCATGAGCCTGGTGCTGTGCCCGGGTAACACTGAGCTGTTTGGGGTCATCTCTTGTAAAGGGGTCCCAGCAGTTCAGCCTGTTCAGCAGTGCTGGGGAAGCTCTCCACACCATAAGGGGACAGGCAGCAAGCCTGAACGAATATGTAGGGATGGAGCCCAGGGAAACATCCTCGAATATGGACAGATCCTGCTGCTTGAAAGAAGCAGTGAGGCCCTCTCCAAACCTCATCCAGAAGCCCACCAGGCTCTCTTACCTTGCAGTGGCTGTTTGCCATGGCTGAGGCTCTCCTCTGTGCTCCAGGGACCATGGGTGCAGCTCGCTTGCTGTTGTACTAAATCTACAGCAGAAGAGCACGGGTGTGTCCCAGCAACTCTGGGCTCCTGCTGCCAGCAGCACCCAGCATCCTGTCCCACAGGACAGCCTCATGGCTGTGGGTGAGGTGTCCCCTGCTTTGGGGACACCAAGCCTACCAGGGTCCTTGCAGTTTGCAGGAGCCCTCCACACAACAGGCTTTCGGGGAAAGTGCTGCTGACTTTCGGTTTCAGTCTCAGCGCTCTGCCTCCTGCCTTCCTTTCATTGCCATGTGATGGAGTGGCTTTCCCCAAGCCCACACTGTCGCCCCAGCTTCCTTTACCAGACACGTAGGTGGTGTCTTGCCTCACCAATTTTCCTGCTTGCCCCAGAACCCTCAACGCCCTCAGCCCCAAGCAGAAGGACCCAGCTCCGTGGGGAAGCTGCAGCTCAGTCTGTTAGTACACAAGTGCTACGGTGCCAACCCTGAGCCCAGGGCCCCCTCTGTAGAGATCCAGGCACTGGATGGACAGTACTTACAGTGGAAACTCAGGCTGACAAGGATGATTTGTGCCAGCAGGAGCACCAGGGAGAGGAGACCCAGGCTGAGGGCTGCCCAGCACCAGGGCAGGCGCACTCGCTGCTGAGGAGCTGAGAAAAGGAGTTAATGTAGACCGGGGGGGGGCAATTGGAGGGAGCAGTGGGGAACCTTGAGCCAGGAAATGTCTGTAAATCCCAGGCAGAATGTCAGGAGGCAGTGAGGGAGCCTGGGAAAAGTGGGAGAGAGCCCGTTTGCAGCAGCTTGACTGTCCTAGAAATTACCTCCCTGCACGCAATGCTTGGTGGGGAGAGCAGAGAGAGGGATGTCTGTGCAGTGGCATGGGGGTGCAGTGGGCATTCCCTGCCCTTGAACCCCTCCTGCCACCCACCCTGAGAGCAGGCAGTCTGCAACAGAGCTGGAGAGAAGACACCCAAAAAGAAGGAGTGGAGAAAGCAGGTCTGGGAGGACATTTCTGGGGAGGGCAAGGAGCTGCAGGAGGGCAGGGAATCCAGTGAGAGAGCCAGGGGGCCATTACCTGGTGTGGAGGGAAAGCGCAGGTCAGCATACATGACACCCTCTTCCATCCCTTCCTTGGTCTCCTGCTCTGCAGCCCACGGGGGCAGCGGTAACCCTTTCCCAGCCCAACTTCTCAGACGGGTGTGATGCAAAATGGAAAGTGTCACTTCCTGGTGGGGTCCCCAGAGGCACCACCTGGCACAAAAGCCCGGGGGTGTTGTGGGGCTGCCAGACACTTGGGATGAGGGGCAGCCCTGTTGAGGCCAGAATTCAGGCATCCTGGCAGGAGAGAACCCCACACTCCTGGCTTTGGGGCAGCAAGCAGTGGGAATGGCTGCTAGCTCAAACGGGGAGCCAGGGCTGGGCTGGGCAGCCACGGCATGGAGTTACAGAGTCATAGGATGATTTGGGTTGTAAAGAACCTTAAAGATCATCTAGTTCCAAGCCCCCTACCAAGGACAGGGACACCTTCCACTAGACCAGGTTGTTCAGAGCCCCGTCCAACATCTCTTTGAACACTTCCAGGGATGGGGCATCGACAACTTCCCTGGGCAACCTGTGCCAGTAACTCACCACCTTCACAATAAAGAATTTCTTCCTAAAACAGGGAAAGCCATATGAGAAGCAGCTGAGGTCACTTGGTTTGTTCAGCCTGGAGAAGAGGAGACTGAGGGGAGACCTCATCACAGTCTACAACTTCCTCACAAGAGGAAGCAGAGGGGCAGACAGTGATCTCTCCTCTCTGGTGACCAGTGACAGGACTCAAGGGAACCGTGTCAGGGAAGGTTTTAGGAAAACATTAGGGAATATAAGGGAAAGGTTTTTCACCCAGAGGGTGGTTGGGCAGGTGGAACAGGCTCCCCAGGAAAGTGATCACAGCACCAAGACTGACAGAGTTCAAGAAGTATTCGGACAATGCTCGCAGGCACATGAGGCGGTTGTTTGGGGTGTCCTGTGCAAGTCCAGGAGTTGGACTTTGATGATCCCAGTGAGTCCCTTCCAACTCAGGATGTTCTGTGATTCTATGACTAACATGTAACCTAAACCTGCCCTCTGACAGTTTGAACCCATTCCTCCTCCTCCTATCACTACACACCCTTGCAAAAAGTCCCTCTCCAGCTCTCTTGTAGTCTTTCTGACTGGAAAGCTGCTTAAGGTCTCCCCAAAACTTTCTCTTCTCCAGGCTGAACAACCTCAGCTCTCTCGGTCTGATCTGCCCCAGGCACTGCAAGGAAAGACTGGGTATCCTTGGGGCACAGGACACATATCCATGCCCCTCTCTCCAAGCACCAAGGCGACGGCGTGTTTGCTCACAAGCCCCTTGTTTTTGCATGGGGCTGCAGCTGCATCTCAGCCCTGGAAAATGGGGGGCGGGGGTGCTCCTTCCCCTGCCGCAGCCCCCAGGGCTGCCGTGATGTCCATCCCTGCCGTGCCCTAGCGTGGGGGAGCGATAGAGCCCTCCCGTCCCCCCGGGAGCCAGCGGGCAGACAACGACCCCGCTGCGGGCCGGCGGCGTTCTCCGGGGGAGGATATCTCGTCCGGGACTACGTTTCCCAGCGGCTCCTCCCGGGGCTGCACATGCTCGATGAGGCTGCCGGCGCCTCCCGGCAGCTCCCGGCGCAGCGCCCGGTGGGGCGCAGGGGCGGTCGGTGCGGCTGCCGGTGTG
>VWZT01014918.1:0-15207 GCA_013397055.1 Pachycephala philippinensis
ACATATATATATATATATATAAGCTATGGTTTCATTTAGAACATTGTGAATTGGATGTGACTAAAATGTTTGTGTTGAATCCTTGACTCCAAACCTGAATTAAGTCTCTGGACCTCTGGTGATGCAGTCACCTTCAGGAGGATGAGCCATAACATCTCCAGGAGCATGGACAAAGGGCTGTGGGCAGGCTGGGGTGGGCAGTGAGCTCACATCATCCCTTTGTGTCTCTTCCCACCACAGAGCTCCTTCCCTGGCACTGAAAAACTCTTTAATTAAAAGACACACAACTCCTCACTCACAACCTTTACATCCCTAAAATCAGGGGCAGGTTATCTCAGTGTAAACAAACTCCGTGATAGCAACACAGGATTTTGTTCCACTTCAAAAAAGTCTCCATTTCAAATGTGTTTGGCCCAACAAAGGGAATTAATTTCTGCCTGAAGAGTGCATTGATCTTCTAGGTATCACCTGAGCAGCCTGTGGGTAACGTGGCTGGCTGCACAAGCCTAGCCCCAGGGTGAAGTTGTAATGTATGTAACATAATGTTATTGTCATCCAGCAATTTGCATTTGTTCCTTCTTCATATCTGGATTTTTTATTTTTAGTATATTCATATAGCTTTTGCTGCAGGGAACACAGTTATGTGAAAAAATTCATCCTTTTTTATGCCAATATTCTGTTTATATATTTTGTAGTACATTTTTCATGCAATACTGTAAATCTGAATTTTGTTCCTGGCTTGAAGACCACGAACACCTAAAGGCAGAGAGTCTTGTTCTTTTTTATTCTGTTCCATCCATTCTACCCACAAAGTTGTGATGTGACTGACACCTGCCACGTGCTGTTTGCTCTCTCATGGCTCACCAGGGAAAAGGGCAGAGCAGACAGACTTTTATTCAGGGGTGGTGGGGACTTTTTAAACAATGAAGAGGTTGTTGCAATGTGCAGAGGTTGCAGAGAGCTGTGCTCAGAGCTGTGGCAAGATCAAGAAGCCGTGCCTCGCACTTGGAGCTCTGCCCTTGGAAAGTTTGCTGCTTCACACGTGCTTTTGCAGCACACATGGGCTTTGCTCAGCTCATCCTCTCTTTCTCTGCACAGCAGCTTGGTAAAAGCACTCCTGTTCTGCCAAGGAAGCCAAGCTGGCTACCAAGGTCTTCATCTCTGAACTTCAAAAATCAGAATCCCAGCGCAGATGTCATCAGGAGAAGAATTTGGGTTCAGAGTTGGCTTTATATTGTAGAGCAAGTAGGAGCCCTGAGCAGGAGCATGAAGAAGGACAAGGTTTGGTGCAGCTCACGCTGCAGAGCAGAGGCTGTGATGATGTTCCCATGGTTTGGAAGGCTGCAGGACAGCAGGAAAAGGCAGCTGCAGGCTGTGCCTGACCCTGCTCCTCACTGGTGTCAGCGAGGGGACAGCAAACGCTGCTGACCATCCTCTGAGCACCGTCCTTTTCTCTGTGCACCACTTCTCCATCTCATTTCCTCAGGTACATCTGGTTTCATCCCAGGCTTAAATTCTCCATGCAGCGTTGTGCTTATCTTTAATTTACTGAGCCTGGCTGTGGGGAGATGTGGAAAAGGTCTGCCCAAGGACCAGAAGATGACCACAGCCCTGGTGCTGGACCTGCCAGTCCTCGTTTTGTGCCACTGAACCCAGAACTGCATCTTCCACCAGAGTAAACACTTAGCTTTAAGCACACAGGGGATTTTATTGGCTATATTGCTGAAAAAAAGGGGTGCACTTAATTGTGGGATCAGGGTCATGCTGCAGAGACAGCCGTGTGCCTTGGACAGATAAAACACCTGACACTTTGCAAGGCTTTTAAATTAATTTTCTTGAGTCCTACAGGGCTTTGATGGGGCTGATCTTAAAACTTCTGATGGAGCTGTGTGGGTACCTCCACGGGCTCCTGAACGATGCTTGTCCTGGCCAGTCAAAGCAGGTGTTGGCTTTTGGAATGCAGGGATCAATAATACTGCATTTTCCTAAATCCCTCGTTTCTGCCAGTGGTGCAAGGCAGAGCAAGCGGCTCGATGGTGGAACAAGTGATCCTATTTCCCCCTCTGCTGGAAAGCCACGATATGACCTCCTGGCAGGAAAAGGATGAGATTCCAACCATGCTGGTCCCTGCCCATGGCGAGGGGTTGGAATTAGAGGATCTTTAGCATCCCTTCCAACCCAAACCATTCAAGAATTCTATGAGATGTGCAGGGAATCAGGTTGGGGAGAGTGTCCTGGCCCTCCTGGGAACAGAATAAGGCATTAGAACCGAGCCAAACCCTTCTCTAACACAAGGCTGTGCCATGCTTTCCATTTCCCCCCATTTTTGGGGGGATTTGAGGTATTTTTTCAGAGATATGGACCCTGCTGCCTTTTCCCAGTGTTGCCCCACATGTGGGGCCAGTAGTTGTGACAAAAGAAACCAACTTGTCAGACCATCCCCAAACTAAAATATCTTGACACCGGGCTAACGTTATCACCAATTACATCATGGGCAATACCTAAATCTTGTTTATCTTCCAAAAAAGACTGGATTGCCCCAAAATCCCACTTGTGCAGTGTTTGATGTTCACAGCACTGTGGCTGCCCCGTGCAGTTGTAGCCCGGTGTGATTTATGGCAGCCCTGGTGAGGTTAGTGGGGTCCCACAGGGCTAGCACTCACAAAATGCATGTTTTAAAGAAACTCCTGGCATTTTACTTTAATTTTTAGCGTGTACATAGAGGAATCTGCCCTGTCCTTCTCCTCAGGACTGCGGCTCTGAAGTCAGAACCTCCTGATTCTCCAACAGTGCTGTAATTCACGGCCTGTGCTCGTACCACGGGGCGGGCCATAAATCCTGCCCAGCTACCTGTGCACAAAGCTGGCTTTGATTCCCATCACGCTGTGACTCCAGCACGGGCCTGGGAGACTTCCCTGCCAGCTCCCAGCTCGGCAGGACCCCCCTTCCTTCTCCAGGACCTCCAGGCTGCAGCAGGGCTTTTCATGTGGTGAGGAGCCAGACTCACGCTTCCAGTCATGTCTCTGACAAATAAGCCTTTTTTTTCTCCTCAGGTTCTCTTCCTGTTATTTTTCAGCTCCCCTCAAGTCTGGCTCTGGGGAGCAGGGTCAGTTTAGGCTGTGAGAGCATCAGCCCCACTCCTGGAGGCATTAGGGATGCTTGGGGCAAGGATTTGCTCGATGCCCATGTGCAGAGGGGGATAGGACAGAGGGGAATGGCTTCAAACTGAAAGAGGGCAGGGTTAGATCAGAGATTAGGGAAAAAAATCTTGCCTGTGAGGGTGGTGAGGCCCTGGCACAGGTTTCCCAGAGAAGCTGAGGCTGCCCCATCCCTGGAAGTGTTCAAGGCCAGGTTGGATGGAGCTTTGAGAAACCTGGAATAGCAGAAGGTGTCCCGGCCCACAGCAGGGGGTTGGAACTGGACGATTTTTAAGATCTCTTCTTTTTAAGATCTTTTCCGGGCATCTTATTGGGAATGATCTATAGGAGGGGGGCTGAGTCTGGCTGTGTGGGATTAGGGTCAGCTCATGGGTATTGCTCAGGCTGCCCGTGGCTTCCTGCCCTCCCACACCCCATCAGCAGCCACCCCTGAATGCCACCAGCACCCGGCTCCATGCAGCAGCTGCCTCTGCCCCAAGGAAAACACCAAGCACTCCTGAAGAGAGAGATGAAATAATATTTGATCAGTTACGGAGGGAAAAGGGAAGTCCTGGGGCTCTCAGCTCTCTTCTTGCCAAGCTAACCAGCCTTGCTTTTCCTGGGAGACATGCTCTGTAAAAACATGGGCTCAGTGTTTGGACAGATCCTTTCAGTCTGTTCTCCAGGGCAGAAATACCCAGTGATGGGAGAAGCCTTGTTTGCCCTAATTTCCCTGGCCTGTCCTCAGGACCCTGAGGAGCAGCTCACCATGGGAAGGAGCTGCTTCACCAGGGAGTGTGTGTGAGCTGCAGCAAGGATCACTGGTTTTGCTGGCCTCTGCTGCCCAGAGATGAAGGAAACACTTTGTTCCTCTGGGGAAATGTCTGGTTTAATCACTCCGAGGTCTCTGGCTTCGCTGTGGGGAAGAGCATGGTGCAGGCTGGGGACACCTAAAAATTGGGGTAAGAATTAGTGATGGACAAGGTGGGGCTCCTCATCTCTCCTCAGCTTTGCTGGCCCCAGCTGTGAGAAGGGGTTTGAGAACACAATGCGGGGCTGGAACTGGATGACTTTAGTCCCTTCTTACCCAAACCACTGTAAGATTCTATAAACTTCCAGGGATACGGACATCATATGGACACATGGGTGCTGTGGGGGCACCCACGCCGAGGGCAATGACATTCTTTCCCCCACAAAGCAATCCAAACCTGATCTCTCCCTTTCCCATCCCAAACCTGCCGCGGTGCTGACGTTCGTGGTTCAGGGAACCGTAGGTCAGGTCAAGGGCTGCTGGGCAGGCTCAGCCCAGCTCAGCCCAGCCCAGCCCAGCCCAGGTGAGGCTCTCCCCGCCCCGGGGGCAGAGCCAGCCTCAGCCCAGGTGTGTTCAGGGCTCGCTCTGCCTCGCCTGCCGTGGCTGCAGGACGGGCACTGGAGCGGGAGCAGCTCACAGGGCACGGAATATGCTGGGCTGAACCGCTGGAGCCGGCCTGGAGCAGCGAGGGATGGACCTGGTAACTCCTGGGGCTCTGTCTCCTCTGTGCCTGGCCTGGGGGAAGGATTTCTGCTTGGGTTTCTGCTGCTGATTCATAGCTTGGGGCTGTTCTCTCCAGGAGCAGTTTATCCTGGGAGTGATGTGCTCGCTCACTCTGCTCCTGCTCTGTGTGGAGACCACACAGATACTGCTATTCTGCCCCAAAATAGGGGCCCCCAGTGCCTGCTTTCTCCCCCTCTCACTCTGACACGAGCTGCAGTTGTGCCTGTTAGTGTAACAGAGAGGAGAGTTGGGTTTTATTTATTCATTTTGGTTCTGGGAGAAGCCAGCAGGGTTAATGAGTCGATGCTATCTGCAGTGTGCTCTGTCAGCCTGCCCGGGGTGCCTGGGCTGGGCTCCAGCAGCCCCACGCCAGGGCAGAGGGCAGCACAGATTAAACATTTACCCACCAGAGCTCCCTTGGGAATCGAGATAAAGAATGGAGTAAGCCAGAAAAATTCCAGGAGGGGGACAGGCAGTGCTTCCTCTCAGCTGTCCAGTGAGCAACATTTTGATGGGGTTTATCTTCCTGTGCTGATTCATTTTAGAAAAGCAACTTCAGGAAACTAATGAGGGTTAGTTCAATTTAGTTAATTAATCGAGGAGAGGAGGCTTTGGGGTGACCTTACTGCAGCATTTCATGACCTGAAGGGGCTGCAGGGGAGCTGGAAAGAGACTTTTGGCAAGGCCCTGGAATGACTTTCAAACGGAAAGAGGGCAGAGTTAGATCAGATGTTAGGAAGAAATTCTTCACTCAGAGGGTGGTGAGGCCCTGGCACAGGTTGCCCGGAGAAGCTGTGGCTACCCCATCCCTGGAGGTGTCCAAGGCCAGGCTGGAGGGGGCTCTGAGCAGCCTGGTCAGTGTCCCAGTGTCCCTGCTCATGGCAGGGGGTCGGAACAAGATGCTCTCTAAGGTGCCTTGCAATCCAAACCATTCTGGGATTCTACAATCCAGATTCCTTTTGTTTAGTCCAAGGTATCAGCACAAACCTCCTGCTGGTGCTCCTTCTGAAAGGTGCTCCTTATCACAGGCTTAAGCTGAGCTTTATTCCGCTTCCTAGACTGATCTTGATGTTGGAAGAGCATTTTATTTATAGGGAGAAAATATGGAAAGTTTCTCTGCCCCCTGACTCTGCAATACTTCTGTCCCCTGACTCCTTAATGCTCACAGCTTTCCGGCCAGTGGAAGTTTGTTTCCTTTTTGCTCCCTTCCCCTCTCATCTTGCCTGGGCTTTTGCCAAATGTAGCATTATTCACAGTCAATTATTTGGCCAGATGTAGCTGTGATACACATTGTGAGCTTTTGGCAGCCCTTTAAATTTTTTAGTGTATTCTCCCTGCTCGTCAGCTGCTCTGATTTTTGGGGGACCTGAGCCCTCCCTGGGACACTGGGACTCCACGAGTGTCCTGCCTGTGACCTGCCCAGCACTGTGCTTAGGCTGAGCATCTCCCTGGGCCAGCTGAGGGTGCGTGGGTCGAGCAGGAGAGCTGCTTGGATGGGTCTGTGGTTTGAAACAGTCCCAGCTCTGATGGAAAATCATCCCTGCAGAGACCGGGAGAACTCGTTGCACTTGGGAGGGTCTGGCTAAGCTCGGCCCTGTGCAAGGAAACAGCATTTGCAGGAGCTTTCTGGGGAGGGATGGATTGCCCAGCTGGGTGTGGGTGTGCAGGAGGTGGCCATGGGGTGCAATTTAACCCCTTCCACCCCAGCAGTTTCCTGCAGTTGGCTGGGGGCCATGTGTATCCCCTTTCCCCATGAGCATCCCACCAGGCTGCACGCTGGGGGAACCATATCCTAGTGAGGGGCACTGAGAGTGCATCGAGCACAGATAATCTCTCACTTAATTAGGCAAATCAGCTGAAGCTGGCATTTCAAGGCAAGAGGAGTAACAATTTGAGGGGGGAAAAGGGAAGCTTGCATCCACCCCTCTTTAATTAAACCTAGTGCCAAGCTCGTGACTGTCACAGCCCATTTCTGTCACAGCCAGTGCCAAGGGAGAGGCCTGACCAAAAAACCCCGTGTCTGCCTCACCTGGGTCACACTGAGACGAGCAGGTACTTCTTCCTTTCTCTTTCCTTTGTCTCTGAGGGTGCTGACGAGGAACTGTTTGCTGCAATAAAGAAAATCAGCGAGGGGAGGTAAACAGCGCTGAACTCTTCAACTGCGGCCGCAGCACGTGCAGCAGCTCCCTGCAATTGCATTAGGGCACCTCACTGCTTTATTTCCTGTCTGGCATCGCTGCAGGGATCGGGTGCATGTGGGATTTTGTATTCCCCCCCCCCAGAATCTGATTCATCCTCCGTGTGCCTCTGGAAGCTCCCATTCCCATGGCTCGCCGCTAGATTACCTGTCTGGGCAGCTCGCACGGCATCAGGCTGCTGACCACTAATATGAAATATAATTGGAGCAATTCAAACCTCTCCCCCAAGGGCTGGTTCTTTACATCATGTACTACCCTGTGAAAGTAATAAAGTCAGTGAAAGGGGTTATTCAAGAGAAATTGTCAGTGTTTAATAAATCGTGCAATTAAATGCAATAAAACCTCAGTATGCTATTCATCTGTTCTGTCTTAACACTTAAGGCTGAGGCTTTTTTCAGAATAACGAAGTTCTGTCCTAGATAATTTTTTCCAATTTCCTCATTAGACAGGTTCTCGTGAAGCCTTGCGCTGAACTAAGCTGCCAGAGCAGAGCACCTAATGTAATCATGGCATATAAAAAGTTATAGAGCAGTTCAAGGACTTAAGTAGCTCATAAATTTTTCTTCATATTTTCTCCCTAGTTCAGTTCAGGGCTGAATTTAAGCCACGGCACTGCAGGCAAAAATTGTGGTCCCTTCTCTCCAGTTTGGGATGGTGGGACTCAGGGGAGTGAGGGGCTGAAACAGAATGTTCTTTAAGTGCCCTTTTAAGCTGCACTGTCACTGGTTAGCTCCCTTTCTTCAAGAACCTGGGGTCTGGAGAGTGTGTGGGAGAGGAATTGAGTGTCAGAGCCAGCATTCATCACCTGCACTGGGAGATGCTCTTGTCTCTGTGTGCCACCTTTTTGGGTTGTGTGTGCTCTGCTTCCTGGGATGGGATTAAAGGCAAGTGGAGAAGCATCCAAAGAGCCTTGGGGACCTTGAGCTGAACCAGCAACATGGAGGAAGAGCATTTGGTCCCAGGGGTCGTTAGGAGTGCACCACAAGGAGGATATTCAGTGCTTCTCTTCCCATGGTGGAGTTTTCTCAAGAAGGGTGGGGATGGGCTGGGCATCTCTGGAGCAGCACCGGCCTCTCCCCTGTTTGGTGCTTGTGTACTGAAAATAAAGTGCAGCTTTCATAGCCAGCAGGTGCATAAACAGCATTGCAGCACCTCTGCCAGGAAGCTCTAACATTGAATTCAGTGTTTGCCAGATCCTCCCAAGGGAAATTCTCCATCACTGGGTGAGTGGGGAGAAGGAGGCATTTCCCCTGGCCACACTGGTTCTGCTTGGTTTCCATGCTTTGCTCCTGCATTTCCCCGCTGTTTTCAGCTCTTTTGTCTTCACCAGAAGTGATCTGTGAGCCTTTGGAGGATCCTTTGAAAGAGCAAATTCTCCTCTACTGCTTTTAAATTTTCATAAGGATCAGCACGTCCTTGGTGACCAGGGTTGAGTGTGCAGCCTTTTTCTCTCTGAAAACAGCATGATTGTTTAAATTGCCTGTTGCCACCCCCGTAAGCAGCTGTTCTGTGCTCTGCTCTCTCCCCTCACCCAGGAAGAAGTGACTGATTTCAAAGCCCTCCGAGCGAAATTTCAGAATGACTCCAACTTGGCCAGCAAGCCGGGGCAGCCCCTCCACAAACCTCCCACGGAGATCATCCCCAAGCCTGGCTCTGCAGGGAGCACCACGTCCAGCCCTCTGCCCCTGGCTAAGAGAGAGCTCAAAGTGCCAAAACCTGCCCACCCCACCTCCCAACCCTCTGTGCCCACCCAGCACAACCCCTTGGCACGGCTGGGTTACAGGGAGCAGATGGGGCACAGCAAAGAGCACAAGGGCATCACCTCAGAGAAAGAGCCCAGTTCTCCCAGGAGCAGCTCAGAAAAGCCTCTGCTGTCCTGTGGCTCTGACCAGCAAGGATCAAGCCAGACAGCTCCAGAGGACCCTCAGCTCCCAGATTCTTTCCAGCACGTCCTGCAGATCTGGGAAGAGACTTTGTCCCGCAATGAGAAAACAAATCCAAGACTCCCAAAGCAGCGGGCAGCAAACTCAGCTCCTGCTGCACCAGGCAGTGGCAGGATGAGACCCTCTGGAAGGTGCCCTGTGCTGGACTGGCGTGCCCAGAGGAAGGATGCTCTGCATGGCACGAGTGGGGTAGCTCTTCCTCAGGCTGCCAGGGGACACAGGAGCTCTGATGGAGCAGGTGCTGAGGGCGTGGTGGCACCTGCATTCTGCCAGCGGGGTTATCGTGCACCAAGAGAGCTACCTCAGCGCCAGAAAGGTATGGAGAGGTGTATTCTGAAAGCTGAATATATAAATGTATGAGTGTATAGATGCTCTGGAAATGTAGGATAGTGTAGGTGGAGAGAAAAGCTCCTGAGAGCTGGGACTCTCAAACAAGAGGCCGAACTGGCCCATTGGAATGCTCTGTTCTTTCTCTGGGGGTCCTGGAGATAAGAAATGGGTCTGAAACTGCTGCTCAGCTTGGGTAAGATGAGGATTCCCCATATCCAACAACTTTTTAAAACTCATTCTAAGAAATTGTCTACATTTTGAGAGCAGGATGAAGGCTGAAGACAGGAGACTGCCTTAGTTTTGGTGTGCTTTGGCCATTTGCAATCCCAAGGTAAATGTGACTGCACACAGAGTGAAAGGCTTGACTGGTCTGCAGAGACAGTTTAGTTCTAATTAAGATACCTTAAGCCTGAATCCCCCCACTCTGCACCCTCCCAGCTTAGCAGAAGGTCATATTTAAGATCTGAAAAGGTATTTCTTAGAGAAACTGGTGCTAGGAAACTCGGAGGCTGTGAAGTTCCCCTTGCTGATGTCACACTGGGTGACAGGGCACTGAAAACCCTAAGTCTTTGTTTACCCTGGAAATCCACCTCTCCTGGGCTGAGCACTGCACACAGCCCTGGCCCTAAATCCTGCTGGATTAAACTGTTATCAGCACAGAAAATTGGGCTGGTGTTTCATAATCCAGAGGAAGGGAGCTGTCGAGAGCTGAGAGCCCGACACGGTTCACGTGGTAAAAATCTGTAAAAATGGAGATTTCCATTTGTTCTGCCATTCTGGTAACGTGGTGAGAGACCCCCCCGTGCCATGGGGATGCTGAAACTGGGAGGAGGTTAGAAATGTCAGTATAACAACTAATGATCCTGCATGGATTTTTGCTTAAATCAGGGCTAATTGCTGCCTGTCCTTGTGCTTCTCTGGAGCAGAATCGGAGCCTCCCTTCTGCCAGCCTGGAGCAGGAAAATGGTCTCACAGCCCCGGGAGCAAGCGGCCAAGGATTAAACCTCTCCCTTCAGCTGAATCCCTGGGTCCTGCCCCTGCGAAGCCTCCAAGACCCCCGAAGTGTGATCTCAGTGCTTTCCAAAGCACCATGCCTTGGGTCCACAGAGGAAATGAAACAAGTAAGAGATAGTCAGTCTTTCTTCCCCAGATCTGTTCTGCAGAAAATGAATTAAAATGTGCACTTTATTGACATCTGTAAGGCTGCGATTTCAAGTGCACAGAAAAAAGACATTGTTACTTGTTTATAACTTCTTCCTCCAACATTAATAAGAGCCCAGCAGTTTCAGTGGGGCCGATTTTTGCTCTTAATCTGGAAAAGGGATCTGGTTTTCCAGGCTGGACGCCATCCCATGCTCAGAAACCCGCTTCCCTCCCAAGTGCAGCATGTTGAGAGCACTTTACAGCTGGCTGTAAAGCAGCAGCAGCTGCCTATGAGCTGAGCTGATCTTTATCACTCCTCTTCAATGGGAAATGCCTCGACTCTGGAGCACACAACTGTGGGAAGGCACAATAAAATTGTTAGAAAATAGCCTGCTAATCCCCCCCACTTCTGTTTTAAATACAACAGAGGACAATGTCGTTAAGTACTCCGACATCAAGAAATGCAAAAGTTCAGTTTCCCATAATAAAACCCTATTGATGTTGCATAATAGAATATTCTGGACCACTTATTAAGCTGCTAAGTGGTGTTTCTTTATAGATACAGGCTTAATTACAGCCAGATCTTTAGGCACGACTTTTGATGAATTCAAAGGGAGCTGCTTTTGTAAGAAGGGCTCTGCTAAAGTCTCTTTGGCTTTACAGTACCAGCGCTTATTGGTGTGCCCTGGCTTTGATAAGAACGAGAGGGGAAGAGGGTTTTTCACTGAAACTCTTCCAGCCTAGTTGCCTTTTCTAAATATAACAATTTGAAGGGGGGAACAAGTCCTATTTATATGCCATCATCTCCAGGCCCTCCCAAAATTGCTCAGTTATCTATGTCTAGAAAGCCTGGGGTTGTTGCCTGGAAATAATGACATATTAACAGAGCCACTTCCCTGGCTTCTGCTGGCAATCCCGTGTCACGCCTGCCCTGGTGTGCAGCGAGGAGGGGCTGTCCCTGCCACAGCCCCCACGGGCTCTGTGGGCTTGCCTTCCAACTCTAATCCTCTGTGTGTTTGTGTGCAGCTGCTGCAGAAGAGGATTACCTGACCCCTGAAAGGTGAGCCCGGGGAGAGGCAGAGTGTGGCTCACAGGTGATGGGAACATCCCCATCCCATTTCCCACTCAGCCTGGAGGGAACATCCCGCTCCTGGAGGCAGCAACTCGCTCCAGAGGTTGTTCAGGGAAGTGGAAGTGTGCAAGGCCAGGTTGGATGGGGCCCTGAGCACCCTGGTCTAGTGAGAAGTGTCCCTGCTTGTGGGAGAGGGAGGGTTTGGAACTGGGTCATCTTTAAGGTTCCTTCCAACCCAACCCATTCTGGGATTCTGTGATAGTGTGAACCTCGATGGGAAGCTCAAAGCTGTCTGGGATGACCTCATAAAGGAAAAAGCTTCATCCCTATTTTCTCCTGTGGGCTCTTAAAGCCTCACAAAGAACCATATCCATGTGTCTTTAGGTCTGGTTTAGCTGGTGGGAAGGAGAACACTGCCAGTGCTTTAGTTGCGCAGTCACCATCCCCTCTGTGGTTTTTGCTTCCTGTTTGCTGTGTACTCAAGCTCTGTGTTTTTAGAAAAGAGATGCTTTTGAGAGCTGCTGCTGAAACAAAGCCCTGGCATAACCAGCAGGTGTTGGGGGTTTCTTTGCCAGCAGCAAAGGAATTTGTACTCCAGCAGGATTCTGTGTTTGTGCAGCTGGCACAACCAGGGCACAGGAGCCACTGCCCTCCCTCACCATCCCAGCCCTTCAGCTGTCCCCACGTGCTGAAGTGAGGTTTTTACTGAGTGGTGGTCCGAAATCACTCAAATTTGTCTGAAACATCTAAAAAATCTTGCAGACAATTCTTTGGCATCCTGAGTTTTTCTGGTCTCTGACTTGTCGTGAGTGGTTGTGCAGCAGCCTGGGTTTTGCACAACAAGAACAGAGAAAGTGGAGGAAAACATTCATACACATGTTTTGTTCCAGTTGTGAAAAGGGGAAATGGAACAGCTGAACCAAAGCAAAGAGAGGGGAATTCTTAAAATGCTTTCTGTGCCCAAACAACTCCTCCAGCTATCGACAGCAAGTTCTTGACATCATGAGGTGCTCCTGACAGCGTGGGCCTGTGTTAACTTTTAACCTGTACTTGTCAGAAGAGAACTGGTCAGAAAATGACCTCCTGCAAAGCTGCTCTGCACTGCAAGGAGCTGTCCCAGCAGTGCAATGCAGCAGGATTAGCTGTCTTGCTCCAACACTTGTGATATGGCCTTTACAATAGGTCACTTGTTAAATATTAACCGTGTGATAACAGGGAACAATTAATTAAATAACTCTGGCATAAAAGCAAAATAACAGCAGTTTGGGGATGGAAATTCCCCTCCTCGAAGCCTCTCCCCTGGAATGAGGTCTGGTCTCTTAGAGACCTTGACATAGTTTCGTGTGCTGACTATTTCTGATGGGTTGTTTGGGGGTAAGCAGCCTGTGGGAGCAGCAAGGCAGTGTCCCCAGGGCTGGGGGGCTGCAGGGGACAGCAGGGGGCTGGGGCAGCCTCTGGTATCAGCAAAGCCTTCTGCTTGACTTCAGGGGTTGTTTCTGTCTCTGATTTCTGCTGTCAAGGTGCACCTTGAGTTTCTTGTTCCTCGTGTTCTGGTTTGCCCTTAGTCCTTGCTCTGTTGAGGCTGAGCTGTGACAGTGGGGGGATTCCAGGAAAAACAGACCCTCCCTGGGGTTTTTTACAGACTTTCAGCGAGAAGAAGGAAGTTCCCACTAGAATTCTTCCTGGTGCCCTTTCCCCACCTCACCCTGTCCCCCCACGTGTGTTACAAGCTGTGGCTTGTGCATTTGCTGCTTCCTGGTGCATTCCTAAAATGCCAAAAACCTGCCACCGTGGGCAGACTCGGGGATTCGCCTGGGTAATTCAGGAATGCTGGGGTTTTCCCCTCTGCCTCTCTTTCCAAATGACACTGACGTGAATTTCTGGGGGAGGAAAGGAAAAAGGAGAACGGGGAGGTGGGAACTGGACTGGGGAGCCCAGCACTGGAGGCTGTGTGGTGCTGGAGCTGTGGTGCTTTCCCTCCTCCTGTGGCTGGCACATGCCACTCATGGTTGGCATTGGCTTGATAAGCTCAGGAGCAGGACCTTTAAACGTCCCCTCTGCTGTCTCTGCTTTCCCTTCTGCTCCCTTCCAGGAGAAGCCACGTGCCCAACAGCGCAGCTGGGAATTGTTATCAATTTCAAAGCACCTGAGCAGGCTTGAAAAACGCTGAGCTCCGATTTCCTTGGACTCCCTTTTTTTTTTTTTTGTTCTGTTTCTACTTGAGGGATTGCTGTAGGCAGGAGGCTCTAACCCTGGTAGGAAGCCTCCTGATATGCTTTGAGCCCTCTAAATGCAGCCTGGCCTCCCGAAGGACAAGCAGTGGGAGCGTGGAGTAGGGGGGAAGGTTCAGCTGAGCCCTGCATCTGCCACAGGTCTCCTCTCCCTCTGAGGAATTCCTGATTTCATTCTGCTTTTTTGTAGGCTTGCTATCAAAGCACTTGATTTCCTTGTCCTTAAGATGATTTTTTTTTTTCATACTACTAAAAGGAACAGGGGGGGGAAAAAAAAAATCTTTTCTCTCTTTTTCATCTTCTCAGTGCTCGACTTGAAGAGTGGAATAATTATGAAGAAACCCCAATGTACCTGAATCAGTCTGGGGACAGCTCAACCTTGTGTGTCATTGAAGGTACTTTGAAAGGCAGGACTGCGAGGTGAATTGTGTGCTAGCTGGGAAAAATACCTTTAAAATAGGAAATAATACAGCTTCAAGTTGAGAAAAGTAGCTGCACAGTGGTCTGGGAGAACAAGTATGATTCTCTGTCCTGTCCCTCTGTGCAGTGTCAGGACTCTGGGGCACAGACAAAAAAAGTTAAAATATTGGGGGTGAAATGATGCTTACAGTAAAACTCAGTGGGGAATATCATGAGACATTACCCACGTAGAAGAGAATAAAAAGAAGACAGTGAGGCAAACCTCAGCATCTTCTTGGGAGCAGAAGGGCACGGAGCACAAGACTTTCCCAGGTCCATCAATATTTTTTCCCAGTATAATTTTGTCTATCAAAGGTGCCACTGCTCTGCTTTTACATTTTCCAGCGTTGCCTCTTTTGGGGAGGTTATTTCTGCCGTGTGCACTGATTTTCTCTCTGCTGGGAAGGGAGACAAGCAACTCCCTTGGGGGGAACAGCCACAGCCCTCTGGGATTTCACAGATCCCTGAAAACCATGGCCAGTCAGGCTTGGTGCTGCAGCTCCCTGCGTGCAAACCAATGCTCAAATAGCAAAGGGAAGGACCTGTAGGACATGGTGAATGTCCTTGGTGAATGTCCTTGGTGAATGTGTGCCTGAATGCTGAGCATCCCAACTGAAGCTGAGTTTTGCAACTAAAAATGCAGTGGCTTTAACATGGACTAAAAATTAACATCTGTTCATAAATATCTTTCTTAGCACCTAAGGCAGACCCTCAAAACCACAAGGTAAGTGTCTTGAAAACTTTTTATATCTGTATTTCTTACCTGCCATGAAGTTCTCTGTGTGTTGTCTGTGAAGACTCTCAAAAAATAAATAAGAAATTGCAGAGGGGACACAAAGACTAATGAGATTCCCAAACACAGCAGTGGGAAGAGTCAGCTCCCTTGACTTCCAGTGCAGAAATGTAAGGCAGTGATAACACCAGCTGGATGGATATTGGTGGTAGACCAAGTGAATGTTAAGCAAAAATATCAAGAATGTGAATTTTTGGAGGCAAAAATTCACTGAAATGTTCTGGAAATTCCTGCCAAGGGTGAGCTGGTGCTGGTAATCCCTCTGGGAAGATGTAAAAGCAAAATTGAGCCAGGCTGCTTGGCATGGCAGCACCCTTGTGATGCCTTACGTTTTAGTTTTTATATTTTTCAAATTCTGCATTCCCAG
>VWZT01014918.1:15236-51602 GCA_013397055.1 Pachycephala philippinensis
CTTTCAAATAAATATCCACCTTTATTCCCTTCCTCCTGTCCGGTCTCTGTTTCTAGGCTGGCCTCTTTAGGCATCACTTGGAGTTGTGGCTCATAAGGGAGGACAAGGGTGGTGGGCACAACTCTGGGGGCTTTCATCCCCTGCTGCAGGGGTTTCTCTGCTGCAGATCACCCTTCTCACTCCCCCCTGGCTGCAGAGGTGGCAGCTCCCCCTGGCAGAGGTGATGTCCTGCAGGGAAGGCAGGATCCTGCACGGCATGGGGCAGGAATTGCTGAAGCTGTTCCTGGAGAAGCCCTGCTTGGCTGAGCTCAGGGGCAGCTGGGCTGAGGGCACA
This sequence comes from Pachycephala philippinensis, assembly GCA_013397055.1. Taxonomy (NCBI): domain Eukaryota; kingdom Metazoa; phylum Chordata; class Aves; order Passeriformes; genus Pachycephala; species Pachycephala philippinensis. The sequence goes on from VWZT01014918.1 coordinate 15,571, forward strand.
CATCCCCTCGTGCCAGGAGATGTCCGTGCCCTGGCTGGAAGTTCTGGCCCTGCTGAAACAGGGGAAATTACTCTTTGTAAAATGTCAAACTCCACTTTTCAAGTCTTGGCTTGCAAAGCCATCAAACTGCCTGGGAAGTAGCTCAGCTCTCCAAACATATTTATCTGTGTGTGATTTGCAGAGAGGTTCTCTGGCTTGGACAGAGTCTCATTTTATGGTAGGCTGGGAAATCTTTATTTAAATTAAAAAACTTCCTCCTCCTCTGCAAACTCTCCTTTCTGTAATAGCTTCCTTGCTGACCAGTAGCTTTGTTGGTCCAACCCTAGCACTGTTTTATTATCCCCATATAGTTTGTCAATATGTCTATTCCCTGTCCTGCAAAGTAGATGAAATATCCTTGCCTGATGACTATTCCAAACCCAAAAATACTTCTGGGCTTTCTAAAGAAATATTTCTTTAAATGCCAGTTGACAGTTGAGGCCTTGTATGAAAGCTTGACTGCTGAGAAAAGCACAGTGGCTGAAGGCTTTCCTCTTCTTTATTCTAGAAACAGAAGATTTTCCCCTTTGCCAAATCCAGGTAATTTCCTTTCCTCTCTCTCAAACTTCTTCTCGCCCCACAACTGATTCAGGTTAAGAATTGAATATTGTAATACTCAGTAAATAGAAAAAAAATTCATATATTTCATGACCAAGACAGCATAGATGATGCTTTTCTATGCCAGCACTCGTGGTTGCTAAGATTGTTCTCATTCTAAAGCATATCTGGAGGGGAGATTGTAAAAAATGACATTGTCTATTCCTGCTGAAACCTGAACTCTTGCAGTGTGAGCAGGGAGAGTTGTGAGGCTCTCAAACTGGGGCACCTGGTTCTGGGTCCAAGGCAAGGCAAGGTCCATTCTGAATTTCACCCTGCAAACGTCACACTTCAAGCTCCTTGTGGTGTGTATTCATGGCCACTGTCTGAAGGCTGGGGTTTTTGATGGGGATTGAAGAGTTATGTGATGAAATGGGGCCAGTTAGTGGGAAATGTGATGCTGTAAAAAAAAAGGTACCAATTCCTGCATCCTGGTGCTGTTTCTTCTTCCCTAAATCTCGATACCGTGTGGTGAGAGGCACATCTTGTGATCAGGAGCCACCACAAATGGATCTAATTTGTCCATTCCTGCTATGAGGGAACAATCATATTGGTTTGTCTCTCTTCCAAGAATGATTTGTGTTATCCCTGAGTGACCACTGGCCTTTAGAGTTGGATTTGCCCTTACTTTACTGGTGGTCATTTGGGCATCTCCCTCATTCTCCCTCTTTGGGCACTGTCATCAGGCAATGTGTTTGTGACTTTGCTGAGGTGTCTGCCTGCTGAGATCTCTCTCATTTCTCAACATTTCAGTCCAGAAAGAGCTCTAATAGAGGATGAAAAAGAGGGAAAGCCAAGTCACGGAAGAACAAAACTGGAAGTGAGCAAAATTTTCCAGGTATTGTATCCTTGAGGTTAATTTTAATAATTATTATAGGATGTATTATAGGATGTCTCTTCTCTTTCTATCCTCCCTCTCTTTGGGAAACAGTTGAATCTTGAGCCCTTAATCCCAGGGGGTTTTCCGTCTTGTCATTTCCTTGTTCATCACTCAACTTCTTCACCCTAAAATGCTGATGGAGAAGGGCGTGAAACTGTTTTAAGTCCACAGATAACTTATATTCTTATAGATACATAGATGTATAACAGAAATATATATTAGAAAGCTATTTCTGAGGACTGCATTGACCAACCCAGTTTGATCCCAGGCAGGTGGCAATGAATACATGACTCCCACCGGCCGAGCCAGGGGAGATGGCAGAGGTGGGCTGAAGGTTCTGCAAGGGAAGCAGGATGTGAGCAGCCCCCAAATTGCAACTTATCCAACCCCACCAGGGCTGGCAAAAGGCAGAGCAGAGCTCCGTGAGTATCTCGTGGCGCCGCTGAGTGTTTCCTCAATCCCCAGCCCCATCTGCTGCCCAAATGTCTCTTCCATATGGGAAACAACGTCGAATTTGGATGCGACTCTTGAACCGATTTAGTCAAACCAGGGCAAAAGGTTGCATGAGCATTTGTATTCGGGTCTGAATCATTTATTTTGGCTGTGCAAATAGCTTCCTAAGTTGGTTAACCGTCTGTAGCTCTGGCCGAGGTGTTTGTTTTTCTAGCAGATTGCCCTTATCCGTGAGAGCTGAAATCCGTCTCCTCTGCTCCTTGTAATTCATGGAGTCTCAGGAAAGGGCTTGGCTCAGGCTTGGGGTGGAACACACGTGAGCAGGATGAGAGCCTGGAGGTTCCCTGTGTCCCTCAGTGAGATGGATGGTGGCTCCTTGCTCCATCTCCTCGTGGTGCCAGGCTGGCTTTGGGCTCCCTCTGCCAGGATGCTCTGAGACAGTGACCAGAGCTGCTGGTGGGCACCTTGGCTGCACAATTAAACCAAATCACATCTCCTTTTTAAGCACAATTCTGCAACTTCAGGCGTAAATGTTCATGGGTCCTATTCTGCAGAGGCTCTGCAAGCCACCGGTGTGATGTGGCAGCGTTTCAAAGATGAATGAGAGAAAAGTAGCTCTGTTAAGGGCTCTGTGGACAGGCCAGGAGTGTGAAGGAGAAAGTGTAAATTGACTGTGACTGTGGTTATTTTTATTGGTGTGGTTCTCAGGTATTATATATTTTTTTTATTATTTTAAATCACCTCATAATAATTTTCTGGTTTGGTTGGTGTCTGTTTCTGTAAAAATCCTGCTGGTTTGCTTGACTTTTGAACAGCTGGAGGTAATTTCTGTTGGGATTTTTTTTTCAAAGTACTCCTGGTGAGCCTCCTGCTTCAACAGAGAGGCTGATTTGGAGAATTGTTGGGTCCCACCCCTGCCTGCTCTTCTTCTTCATGGAATTTGAATGTTTTGCAGAAATTTTGCTCTTTAGCTGGACCATATTGAGGTGATGCTTGTGTCCAGCAAGATCTACTGCATCTATCAGAATGGTCTGGGTTTTGGAGAGAGCTAAAAGATTGTCTCATTCCACGCCTTGCCATGGGCAGGGACACATTCCACTATTCCAGGTTGCTCCAAGCCCTGCCCAACCTGGCCTTGGACACTCCCCATGTTCATTTACCAACACTTAATCTGCTTTTATTTGTGTGGCTGCATTTCTGTGTTGCTCCAACTCTCTTAAATCAGTTTTAAGGTTTTAGCATTGCCACTTAAGAGCTCTCCAGTAGTAATCTTTTTCTAACCTCATGAGGTGCAACTCCCAGGCTTGATTCCAGCCCTCAGTGAAATCCATCTCTGGGATACTCATCCTCCTTGGGTCCTTTCCAAGATGTGGATTTACAGGTGTATTCCAAAGGTCTGGTTCATTATTTGGTTCTTAACATTTCCACCAACCATGCCAAGCTTTGCCTCCAATCATTGCTCTGGAGATCCAAGAATAATCTCTTGCATGCTTTTAGGTGAGGAAGATTTGGGTCAGAGCTGCCAAAACGGAGAATATCAATGGACATTTTAAGTTTTTTTAAACATAAAACATTTTTATGATTTTAAAAAGTTTTAAAGCTAAAAACTGAAAATTGTTCACTTTTTTTTTTTCTTTTTTTCCTTGAAGTGTCTCAGAGCAGAGAATTTCCTGGACTCCTGGAATGGACAATATATCTGCAGGCTCTTATTTGCTGTGTTACCCTTAACAGGTGTCCTTGCTCTGAGAGAAGCTCTTCAGAAAAGCTCCTAAAGCAAAGGTCCTTTCTCATTTCCAGGGCCTCCAAATCCAGGGGTGGAAGGAGCAGCCTTGGGCCAAACCCCCTGGCAGTCTCTGCAGGCACCAGAGGACATCTATGACGACGTTGAGGAGCTGCAGGACAGGCTGTGAGTGTTGACCTGGGCTCTTGCAGTGCCTGTGAAATGTCATTTAAAATCCCTGCTGCAGCAACCCCCCATGTCACACTTGTGTCTTCCAGCAGCCATGGCTCAGATGCTTCGAGTTCCTTCACTTCAGACAGCAGTAAGTGGGGAAGCTCAAACAGGAGCTGCTTTTAATTTGGGCTGGGCCCTGGGAGATGCTGGGAATGGTTTCATTTCACTTTCAGCATCTACAGTGTCTCCTTCTGGCTGGGTTGCTCTGAATTCCCATTAAAACCAGTGGGGAGCAGTACACGTCTGGCATGGAATTCATTTGAGCAGCCCTGAAGCCTCTGTAACAGTAAAATGTAAAAGGTCTGGGTGCAATTTGTCCAGCAAACCTCACCTTACTGCTACTGAGCGGGGCTTGTCTTAATGGCATGCCTGGGTTTTAAGTTTCAGGAAACAGCTACGAGGAAACATATGAAGATGTTGAGATTGGGGGTGATAATCCAGCAAAACCAGAGTAAGTTGCAATTTCTCAGCCTGTATTTTGAAATTCTGACCATGCAGCCTTGATCTCACATGCCAGGTACTGGCTGGAAGCCTTTTTTCTTCCTGACTCCACTGCAGAGAAGTTGTTGTGTGGGTGGGTTTCTTCCCTTCCTCCTCCCTCCTTCCCCTCTGGCTGACATTTGGGGAGCAAAAAGTCATTACCAGAATTAAATCCTGAAGCAGTGAGGGGGATTTCTTCTCCTGTAACACCCTCCATCCACTGAAAATACTGCCCTCCCAGCCCTCTTCCTGCATCAAACACACAGGACAGTCTCCCTTGCCTTCTCTTGATTAAAAGTGCTGCCCAGCTGTAGCTGGGAATTGGCACCTTTTTTGCGTGTGCCAAAAGAGGTGATGCTCAAGGGACAAATTGTCCCCATAAAACAGGACGAAGTGCTCATGTTTGAGATCACAGAAGGCTGGAAAAGAACCTGATGTGCTGTAACTAACTTGCAACCTGCTCTTTTTTATGTGGGCTCTCAAGATATTTGCTTCCACAGGCTGTGTTATAAAACCAATGAGTTTTGCAGCCTCGGGTTTATACGTTGCCTGAGCTTCCCAAATGGATTAAGAGGTGAAACGTGAAGTTTAGTTGTGTTTTGTGTGGTTCCCTACCCTCGTGCAGTAAAATGTTGCCTTTGTGAGGAATAGAGACAGCCCTTGGGGAAGGCATCTGTGGCACACAATTGCTTGGAGTGCATCTGGTGGCTCCCTCCTGAGCAGCAGTGTGGGAGGAATAAGAAGGTGTTGCTGCACATCTGCTTTTCCCTTACGGATGGGACTGGCCTGCATCTGCATCCCAGTCCAGCTTCCATGGGGATGTGTGTCAGAGAGGGAGGAAAAAGGGGAAAGCTGAAAGCCTGGAGGGTGACAGGATGGTTATTAAAAGAAGAAAAGTGTCATTTCTCTGGAAACTGTCCGTGGGAGCTGTGGGATGGGGGTGCAGCAGCTTCTCCAGCCGAGGGGAAGCATGTTCCCAGGTGGATCATGCACATCCCCACCCCCTGGGAAGCACATCCCTGCCTCTTCTCTGCCCCTCTGCACATGGGTGCAGAGCAGTGGCAGAAACTGAACCCTCCTGCTCATTCACAGAGGAGCAGGGCATCTTGCTGGGGCTGCAAAGGAGTTTTGAGACCATTTGGGACCAAATTCACAGGTTTCAGAGGTCGGGGTCTTAATCCCCAAACCAGCCTTGCTGTGATCCCTCTATTGATCCCACGGGCAGGATTAAGTGTGCTGATGCACATAAAGGGTTTTTAATGGTCCTTGTGCAGGGGTAATGACCCCCAGGGGAGGTTCTGGGTTGCTTGCAGATCCTTTACTAGAAAATTGCTGTGTAGATCTGCAACCCTTTGCAAACTTCAGGGAGAAGCGTGTGCCATGGACCGTCCTCCTCGAGGACACGCAGAATTTGGGATGGAGAGTGGCTCAGAAGGTGCCCCTGATGTCTCCTTTAATGGTCACTGCAATGCTTCTGGGTAATGCTGCCCTTTCCTCAGGATTTTTTACTCCAGATAAACTTGGATCACCCTCTAGTTGTTGGGTCAGAGGAGAACAACTTCAATTAACACAGAAAAGTTTGAGGCTAAGCAAAGATTTGAGCTTGGACTTAATAATTAAGCACCTTTTGCTGTGCTGGTGCTTATCCCAATGAGTCTATTCATCCATATGATGCTGTTAAGGCTTAAATTCTTCTTCTGAGCTGAGGTCCAGGGTCTGCTGACCTTCCTCTGCCTGCCTCAGGGTCTCTGGGGCTGCTTCTGCACCTCGTGTCTCTTTTAATTTAAAACCTGTTTCTCTTTTGGACAGAACAGAAAAACAGAAGAGATTTGGAAACCTGTTTAAGATAGAAAAGTGGAAGCTGAACAATTTCAAGCTCAAAGACAACCTAAGGTAAGAAAATGTTGATGGTCTCGCCCTTTCCCCCTTCAAACCTGAGCATTCTTTCTGGCAATAATTAGAGAGCAGGAGGTTGAGGAGTAAGGAATACAGCTTTTTGGGGGGAAACTAGGCCAAAAGTGCTTCTATCAACTCACTAGGAGCTGCTATGGCAGATGTGGCCAATGGTCCATCTGTGCAGCTTCCCCAGAATCTCTGGCACCAGGAATCTGCAGGAGCTGGTCCTACAGCAGTTTCCAGGCTTCCACAGATTTTCTGCTGCCTCTGGCACCTTTCTGATGCCTCAGCATGACACGAGGTGCACAAGGGAATGTAGAAAGGTAATCCCTGCTGCCTTGAGCTGGGAGCCAGGACCAGGGACAGCCTTGCTGATGTGGCACTTGAGGGGTTTTATTCCAAGTCCCATTCAGAGCCAAGCTGGCAACAGCATCTGCTGAAGAAGTTTGCCAGTGAGTCTTTAGTCTAGCAGGGTAGAGAATATTGTATAACTTCTACAGTGCCTTTTTGGGTACTCTAAGATTCAAAACCCTGGATAAGTTTCCAAGTAAATTGCCTTTTCCTCAAGTGTGCAGCACCTGCAGAACCTGTCCTCCACTGCTGCCAGCGAGTGCCTCAGCCTGTGCACAGTGCCTGAACTCCAGGAAAATGCTGCCTTTTCTTATTTCTTTGGAAATTCCAGGTTAAGCATTTCCTCTTTCATGTTAGGGAGGTTTGTTTTCACAGGAGATGCTCTGCTGTGTCAGTGGCTCCTTCAAATATAAATATCATTATAGGGAAGGACCCACGAGGTTTTGTGCCATTCTCCTGTCTCAAAGAACCCTTAAAGCTCCCGAAATCATCTTTGATATCCACAGACACTGTCATATTTAAATTCCTGGACAGCCCCTGATGTTGGCAGACTTAGAGGAAGGAATTATTGCTGACTAAAAAAGCCAACTGTCCAGCAACCCTCTCGCTGTTGGGAAGGGCAGCAGGAGTTTGGGCTGTTCTTTGGATGCAATTTAGGTATTTTCTGCTTGATGAACACATGGCTCTTGCTGCTGTCAGGATGGAAATGCTTATTTAGCAAGGGATATCATTTTGGCAAATTCTGTTGGTACCGTGGAGCCCATGCAGCTCGAGCTGTCTCCATCCCTGACAGCCTGTTGGGGCTCATGGCTTTTTGGGCAGTGCTGATGTGCAGATTTGTACCTAAAAGCATTTTTTCTATCCACAGATTGGTTTCCATTTCAGCACCAAATTTAGGTGAGCACATACCTGTACCTGACTCTGGGGGATTTGTGTGTGTTTGAAGAGGCAAATGTTTTGTACAATCAGCTTGGTGCATCCTTCCTTCCTGAAAATCACGTAATGTGGAAGCAGTAGCTTTGAAGACTTGACAGAGATTTGTGCTTCACTCAGGCATGGGGGTTTTGCTCATTTTTGGGTGGTTTTGCCTTAAAGAAGAGCATTCCTCCTGCAGATCTGGATATATTCAGGAAGGTAACGTGAAGCAGTCCATGCTGAACCCCTGCTCCCAGGCTGGAGGTGATGTGTGAGACTCTGGCAGCTCTCTGTAAACTCTTTATTCCTGCCTGCTGGAGGGTCAAGTTCATCCTTTGCATAAATGGGGTGGGTACAACCTCAGCCTTGAGGCTGTGCTGGAGTGGACATGCCCATGTCCTCGGGATGGGAGCGCTGCCTGGGCTGGCTGCAGGGCACAGCTGGGGCTTTGCTGCTGCTCCTGCTCCATCCGTGGAGCTGATGGCCAAACCCATCCAGAAAACTGCCCAAAACCCAACTAACCAACCCAAGCATCATTCCTTGTGCTGGACCTTTGGTGGGTGTTTACATCCCCGAGGCTCCTTTTGCATTTCTTCGGCCCCTTTGGGTCAAGTGATGAGGGCAGCCCAAATTTTCCTCTGCAATACATTATTTGGAGTACCAGGCTCAAAATGACATCTCCTAATGATTTTCTTTCCTGCATTTTGGTTGACAGCAGCTGTCTCCCAGGAGGACAACGTGTACGAGGATGTTGATGTGGGGCAGAGAGAGACCAGGTGAGGAGGGTGCCCCATCCTGGGGTTGTCCTCAGCCCGAGGAGATTTTCCTTTTGGCTGGTACTGTAACCCGCTGAGGGTCATGAGCTGGTTGGGATTCAGTCCTCTGGAGACAGTCCAGGTGCCCTCCCTGTGTGTGTTTAATTTGGCAGGATGTTCCCTTGCTGTTACCCAGTTAGTGCCAGAGACGTGAGAAGGAGGGAGCAGCTCCCTGCAACACGTGAAAAATCAGATCTTTTTCCTAAGGAAGGAAAACTCCGTCTCCCAGACCCGGTTATCAGCCCCGTCCTGGCAGGCTCCTTGTCAGAAAAATTGTGTTTAATAGGAACAGCATGTCCTGGTGCCTTGCTGCCAGATGATTGCGGTGGCTGCGTGTGCGGGGGCAAATCACAGCAAGTGTTTGCATTTCAGTGCAGGGCGTGGGGGGACAGAGAGAAATCACAGCTCTGGGGGGACATGGGTCTGGGGAGGGGACACGATCTGCTGGGACAAACCTGAATTGCTGTGTGTCTGCTCCTCTCAGGGGGAAGGATGAGAAGTTCAAAGCCCGGATGCCAAGACTTCGGATGGTGAGAGATTACAAGGACAAAAGGAGAAGCAGCGACGATGTGGAAAGGTCTTGATTTCCATTCTGTGTTCCCGTTCTGTCTCCCTTTGTACATGTTTCTTGAGTGCTTTCAGGAGTGGGATGTCCCTGTTTGCGCAGACATTTTGTGTTGGCTGCTAGTCCACGGTCCTTTCCCTTTGAAGCCAGATTTCAGGAGTCTTTGCAGAAAATATCTTAAGGGTGAAACAAACTCTTGGATCTGAACTGAGAGCAAGGAGGGGATACCCAGAGGTCTTATCCCAAAGTCTTGTCGTGACTTTCCACTGAGCTGAGACAAAAAGCTGTTCCTTGCTGTATATTTGGCTCCTTTTTGCACTTTTAGTAAGTTTAGATTAGATTTTAGGAAGGAATTCCTCCCTGTGAGGGTGGTGAGGCCCTGGTTCAGCTGTGGCTGTCCCATCCTTGGAAGTGTCCAAGGCCAGGTTGGACTGGGTTTGGAGCAACCTGGGACAGTGGAAAGTGTCCCTGCCCATGGCAGGGGGGTGAAACCATTCTATGGTTCTAAAATTCTATGATTTTAGCAAGAGCCCTGTAGTTTGAAGTATTGATTATTTGGGCTGATTGCATTGACTCTTGCTGTGCCATTTGTGCATAAAATCAAATTTTTTAAATTTTTTTTTTTTTTGTTACTGGTGCTGCAAAAATTCACGTGGCAGTGGGAGATTTCCTTTCCCTTTTAGATCACAAAAATGTGCATCACAATGGCCTTTTTCACGACCCAATATCTGAGACTTCAAACAAATATAAACCAGAGACCCATTATTCAGATTCTCACCACAGAGTTCCTGCGTGGGATTGCCCAAACACCACAGTTTGTGCTGTGCAAAGTCACAGGTATAACTTCCCAGACCATCAGAGATTCCATGCAATTCCATCCCTTCCTTGGAGATCACAGGTCCTGCAGGCTGAGACTGCCAAAGAGGAATCCCTTCACAGCTTAAAAGTCCCTAATTTCAGCTTTTTAATTTTAATTTAATTTTAAGTGCATCAAAATGAGCCAAGGATGAATAATTTATTAGAAATGGGTGGGGCTTTTTTTGTTTGGTGTTTTGTTTCCTGTCTTAAAATGAATGCTACAGCTGTAATTTCATGTACCAAAAAGTGGCATCCCCATATGCAGGGAAAGCCCCGTTCCCTTTAAGTGGGTTATAAGAACTTGTTTTCCACTTTACAGTGCCATATAAATGTCTGCTTGGGGCACTTTCTCCTCCATGTGCTAAAAAACCCAAAGAAAATCTGGAGAGTCAAACCCCACTTCCATAAATTATTCAGGATGAGAGTTATCTGGGGACCCTTTATTTCTGAATATAAATAAAACCAGAAGGAGACAAACTGCTGGGGGAAAAGCTAATTGTTGACTTCCATAAAAACGGGGCTGATTTGAAACACTCAATAGAGAGTTTATTTGTTCCCACGCTGATTACAGCCCAAAAAAATCCCAAAATTATCCCAAATGGAGATACAAAATGGCTCAAGTTGTGCCCCACTAAAAAATTTGAGTTGTCTATTCACCCTTTTTTGAGAAATAGGGATGTGAATGGTGTGCTTTGCAATTCCAAGGCTGGAATTAGGCTCTGGGTTGCAGCTCCAGATGCACCAGGGGTTATTTAAATGGAGCTCAGAAGTGCTCAGTGTGCGTGTGTTCATCTCTTACTGCAGAAATATCTTCAAATTAAAGAGGAGCAGTGATGAAAAGAGCAAGAAGATGGAAAAAGAAGAGAAGTTCTTCAGAGAGACGTTTATGGTGCGTGTCTTTCCAGCTGTGCCAGGGGAGCAAAGCAGCTCTGGGGCTTGTTCAAAAGACACGTGGTGCGATGTTGTTGGTCCTCAGCAATGCTGGGGAAGTTGTCCCACTGACCAGTTGCCTTCTCTCCTAATCTGGGATTTCCAGAGGAGAAAAGCAGCTCCGTGGTTTGCTCAAAAGACACCTGGAGGAACCTTCTTGGTCCTCAGCAATGCTGGGAGGGTTGTCCCACTCATCTCTTGCCTTTTCCCCTTATCTGGGATTTCCAGAGGAGAAAAGCAGCTCCGTGGTTTGCTCAAAAGACACCTGGAGGAACCTTCTTGGTCCTCAGCAATGCTGGGGAAGTTGTCCCATTGACCAGTTGCCTTTTCTCCTAATCTGGGATTTCCAGAGGAGAAAAGCAGCTCTGTGGTTTGCTTAAAAGACACCTGGTGTCTTAAAAGACACCCTAAAAGACGCCTGGTGGAACCTTCTTGGTCCTCAGCAATGCTGGGAAAGTTGTACCATTGACCTGCTGCCTTCTCCCCTAATTTGGGATCTTTATCAGGGATGTTGCAGGGGTTTTTCTCCCGCTTTATCCCCAACCAAAGCCTCACAACTCTGAAACCTTTTCTCTCCTGCTCTCCCCGCTGCCCTCACAGACTGTGAGTGTGTGTTCCTTTGTGTCCTGCAGTATGACAAGGAGATCCGTGTCCTCACCACGGCCACGGCCGAGTGCTCGGTGCCCAGCCAGAGGCGCGTGGACCTCCCAGTCACAGCTGGGGAACATCTGGATGTGATCGATGCCGTGCAGGGCCACGCCGTCATCTGCCGCAACTCCCAGGGCAGATGTGAGTCTGCAGCCCAGCTTTGGGGGCAAACCACCTCCCAAACCACCTCCCAAACCACCTCCCAAACCACCTCCCAAACCCTCGTGCTCGGCCACTCTGACTGCATTTGCTCTGTTTTAACTAATTCCCTTCCTTTCTCCTCTTCCCTCAGATGGGTACGTTCTAGTGGAGCACTTGAACTTCAGGTAAATTCTGATTTTTTATTTATTATGATGCATATTTTCCTCTCTTTTCCTGCGTGGAGATAGCAGGAGAAACATGCTTAGAACTTCTGAAGGCAGGGGGAGTTAACGTAACCAGCCAGTATTAAATATTAAATATTAAATACTAAATAAGGATTTCCAGTTTTGCTCTGCTGCTGTACAAGTTTCCAGCCCAACTGCAGCTAAAAACAGCCCTGTCCAGTCATGACTTGTATAAATTGGGGATTCCTGACTTGCCTTCAGATATGCCATATTAATTCACATCTGCTGCAAACATGGGCCACTCGGTGTGCCTTGCCTTGCCAAAACACACCCCGAAATTCCCTGCTGCAGCGTTTCCTTGCATGCTCATGCATAATTCATACAAATGAGCCTCCTCTGGCCCAGGTGGCCCTTGCTGGGAAAATATCTTTTTTTTTTTTTCCTTTGAGACAGACAGTACTAACTGCCCTGAGAGCTGCTCTGCCCTGGAGCATCCCTGAAGGTCTCTTTTGTGCTTCCTGCATCCGTGACAGCCCACGTTGGTCAGCTGTGGAGTGATGATGGCAATGTAAATAAAGCTGGGTTTTTTTACACCATTTAATGTGCAAGAGATGTTTCCTTCTCTTTTTTTCCTTGTCATTTAGAGCATGTCTTCATTGATTATTAGTTATTTTCAGTATTTCCCACTTTTTGGAGTACCCTGTTGGTCAGCTCTGAAATAGCCATTTCTGCATTTGCATGAGAAAAAAAAAATAGTGCAGTTTAGTTGCTCCATCTCATTGCTGTCAGAATCACAAGTTTCCCCAAAAGATTTTCTCTTTAAAAAGCAAACCATATAAATTTGAACTGGTTTTGGTCTTAAAAGTATTGGGAGAAGCAGAATGTATCAGCACTCTTGCTGTGTTAAATATATAAAACAGTGGAAAAGTTGACTCATTTTTCTGGAAAAAAAGAAAAAAAAGAAAGAAAAATGAGTAAATAAAGCACTCAGTCAAAATTCGCTTTATTTTTGTAAGCTAACTTAGGCATCCCACATATGTAAAGGCTCACTCCTGGCTCCCAGGGACTCGCAGCTACAGGGAGTTACCCAACAGTTGCCCCTGTGTTCAGGCTCTTCTGTCTCCACTGTGGGCCTGGAGGATGATTACTTATTTTAAGAAAAATGCTCCTAAACGTAGGAAGAGAAATATAAACTCCTAATGGCGTCTCCTCCATGTAGATACTTTTTCAAAAGCAAAAAAAAAAAAAAGTGGATAAAGTTTTTACATGGTTTTGAAAGAAAAAACCCCTTAAATCTGACTGTGTACGGCTTTTACCCCTTCCTGGCACCTTTTAAGAGCCCATATCAGTTTTCTCATAAATATCCTAAAAATGTAAGATGTTTTAATTAGAAATTATTAAATGTTCCAGGCTTAAGAAAAATAAAAGCGCTGTTTGCCACAGGGCCATTTCAAAGCTGGCATAGCAGACATCAGTAAAAAAACCAGAGCAAATATTTAACATTTACTTTTAAGTCTATACAGGCATTCTTATTTATTTTACCATGTGGTCACTATTAAGTGCATTGGCCTGCATCCATCCTTGCAGCAAAAAATAAATAAATAAAGCACTCCCCTGTAAGCATGCGCAGCTTTGCAGCCCTGCCAGCCCAAATATTTGGATTTTTCTGGTGGAGATGGAGAGTTTGGGGAGCTGGAGTGCGTGCTTGGCTTTGGCACAGGCTGGGACGTGCTCTGTGCCCTTCACCTCCATCCCTCTGCAGGGAAGTGCTCGGGATGGTTTCTCCATGGCTTTTTTTCTTTTCCAGCGTGATGTTTCGGATTAATACTTAGAAAAAAACATCCCCTTCCTCCACTCCTTCCTCATCCTCCTCCCTGGCCAGTGCTCATTCACAAGTCATGAAGTCCATTCATCACCCCTGTGTAAGCACTACAGGCAAATCCTGGATTAGCCACACGTGCAAGCTCTTTTTTGCCTCCCAAGGAAGTTATTTAACAAGTTTTTCTTATTTTAAACCAAGGGTTTTTTTAGGAATCTCCCCCTGTATCCTGTGACAGACGTGATCCGGCCCCGATCCCGCCCCGATCCCGCTACTTCTGCACACAGTCCTTGTGGGGTTGTGCCCCAAATCCCTGAGAAACTCAAAACTTCTGCACTGCCAGTGGCAGCTGATTTAATGCAAGGATGCCTTGCAGTACCCTCAGAAATACTTTTTTCCTCATGGACACATTCCAGTGCATGCACAGAAGAAAGGAGCTTGCTATGGGCTGACTCCAGACACTGCAAAAATGCCTTATATACAGCAACTGAGATTTCCTCAATTAAACCACAGGTTGGCTATATTTAGGTCGAGAGATTGGTCAGGAAATGAAACTCATCCTCTTTTTTTTTTTCTTTTATAGTCTCTTTGGTACATCCTAACCACATCAAAACTTAAAATAATTCTCATCTGAGCGTCAAACCCTGCTCCTCCACGTTTCCCCTCAAAAGGGAAATAATCATGATAACAGTTGTGAGGTGATGGGTCTGAGGGAGAACTGAAATGGTGTAAAAAGGGGATAGGAGAGGGACAAATGTGGAGCACTCCCTGCAGCTGTGTGCTTGAACTGGATTTACATCCTCCTGCATCGCAGGCACAGAGGAAACGCGTCCCCAGTTTTGTCCCCAACACTTTTTCTGCAGTGAAAGGTTATTTTTGCATGATGTCTTTAAAATCTCTCTCTTTACTCCTTGGTGTAAGGAGTCAGGATCCGAGTCAGCACGTGTAAATACATGGGCCTGGCTCCTGGCATGGATTTGGGGTTGGGGAAGCTGTTTAAACGATTCAGGTGGAAATTTTAACTCCCCTCCCTGCCCCTCTGCCCCCACCAAGCCCCAAGGGCATCCGTGGTCCCGCAGTTGGGATGTGTGAGGATCTCCAGAGGGGAATTCCACCAGCCAACCCCAGCCTGCAGCAAAGGGACTGTGCAAGAAGGAAATTTGAAGGATTTGTTGCTTTTATCTCTTTTCATCTCTGAGTTTATTAAAGTGCAAATGTCAACCATGGAGACAGCTATCACATGCAGTGCAGTACACCGAGAAACACTTTCCACACCATAAATGGAAGGAAAAAGGCTTCGTTGTGATTATCTAATGCACAAAGGACAAAACTGAACCAGGGCGCTGTGCCCTTCCATTACAGAAAGTACTAAAGCCATGAATTGGAAAACAAAATCCTCTCCAGGCCCTCAGTTGACAAAATAGAAAATATCAAGGATGGAGTGGTTATAGAGCTCAGGGTTGTTTCTTTTTTTTCCTGAGCTTCATGTTAGTGATATATTTGAAGGGATGCTTCTACTCAGAACTTTTAAAAGCTCAGTATTTTTTAAAAAAAAATCATCAATACATAATAGTATAAATCATAAATACTCCTTAGAGTATGAATTTAAAAATTGCAGTGGACAAGTCCAGTTCGCCTCTCTCATAGAGCTGAGATTTGTCTGCCCAAAGATGCTGGGCCACAGACACCAGAGATCCTGGGATTCAGTTTTGCTTTGTGCTCTAAAAGAAAAAAAAAAACCAAAACAAATGCATTGAGGTACAAATCACGTGAATATAACATGATACAGAACACATGAACATGCTTTCAGCAACAAGAATAAATATTACCATGGCTACAGGATCTACTTCACAGCTTTGTGAGATGAGGATAAATAAACTATTTCCAAACTTGAAAAAAAAAAAAATAACCAGAGATGAGTCTTACAAATAAACTTTGATTTTTAAATTAAGGCAGCTTCAGCAGGAACTTCAAGGCTTTTGTTGAAAACAGACTTGTTGTAACACCAAAAGTGTACTCGTGCTTGCAGGTAGAGCTCTGATTCACAGTCCAGTTCTCCTAATTTTGACAATTAAAACGAGCAAAGATCTGTGCATCGAATACCAGGTGTGCTCCCTGCAAAAGTCAGTGTTCCATCAGTAGGTGTAACGTGGGAACTCTGAAATCCAGCTCGTCTCTCGGGCATGGGAGTGAGGTACCTCTGGCTGAATCGTTAACTCCATGGCCGGGAGGCAGACTGGGAGCTCAGAATTACAAGAAGCTGTTGCAGTTTTTTAATAAGTGAATGATGAAAAAAGGGATGTATAAGGGTGACTAAG
Organism: Pachycephala philippinensis; assembly: GCA_013397055.1. Lineage (NCBI taxonomy): Eukaryota > Metazoa > Chordata > Aves > Passeriformes > Pachycephala > Pachycephala philippinensis. Next base: position 31,415 of record VWZT01014918.1, read on the forward strand.
GACTAAGGAAGCCAAAGGAAAGCACTAAATGAAAAGCCCATACCAAAGTGAGACCTTAAGAAAGGTGACTCTAGTAAGGTACATCATATACCTGGAACAAAACCAGATGCTAAAACTCTCCAGGAAAGAAACAGCAGGAGCTCGAGCGGGGGCTTGGTTTGGCTCATCCAGATGTGCGATTCTTCTTCCCTCTCTCCTCTCAGCTAATAAAAGGGTGAAGCCAAATAATTGCACAACAAATGGTACTTCAAGTATTTAGAAACACGGCCTGCATGTCTCGGCGGGGGGATTCTGCATGAGCTGGGGAAATTGTGCACCTCGTGAAACAGAGCTGCCACTTCCAGCGAAGGCACGAGTTCATGTCCTGCACACAGATCCCTCCTCCTCCTGCAGGGGTGCACACTGACAGCAGAGCAGTGAAATGAAAAGGAGTAGACAGAAGGGTTATTTTGTTCAAATCTCATCTATTCCGACACGAATGCCACTATAATCACACACAAGAACACACAACACACACTAACCAGCTGGTTCACGTTTTTACAACACCGCCCTGTGCTTGTACACACCTCGTGAAATGCTAAACTGGACACACAGCTGAAGATGCATTTCTGACCTGTTAAAGGGGAAAAAAAAAAATATCCTGCTGCCTTCACCTGCTCAGCTCCAGCTCCTGAAAATAAACCTGCCCCAAACCCCACGGGCACCAGGGCTTTGGCCGGGGGGGTGGAAGGGCAGAACTCTCACAGCTCCTGATGCCACTTCTCCTGCCATCCCTGGCCAAGGCCATGCTGAGCCTGATGGGGTCAGCTAAGCTACTCATGGGCTTTACCTAAAAGAGGGTGTAAAAATAGCATCCCCTTTGTCCAGCTCCTCTCAGAGGCTGGGATTAGAGTCTGGTGGCAGTGCCCAGGGCACACACCTGCCCTGCTGGAAGAATAAAGCTGAGAGGGCAGAGACAGGGGTGCCACCTACATTTTATATATATGCATATATAATATTTACATATATATAGATACCAACGAGAACAGCACAAGGTTATTTCTGAATAAACTCATCCAGGAGCTGGAGTCACTGCTGGAGCCTATCTGAACTCTTCATCCTTTGCATTTTGTCTCTCTCCCCCTCGGGCTGAAGCAAAGTTTGGGTGAGCTTGTGGCTTGCAAAGCACAGCTGTCCAGTGGCTTCTGAAGAATTGCACTTGGAGTAATTCAAGTTTCTGTAGTTCAAATATTGTCTACCCTGCTTTTCCCGACGCTTGTGCATGTACCAGCGTAACTCAAAAAGAGCTGGCCACAGCGTAACAGTGTGATAGTTAAACTCTTCCTCTGGAAAATGTAACTGGAGGTCAGCAGCTCCTTTGCAGCTGGGAAACAGAACACAGCCTATTTGAAGGTAAAATAAATAATACAAGGAAGTGAAAGTCCTCAGAGCATTTCAAAGTGCAGCACGGATTTGGGTAAGGCTGTGATGGACCCTTCAATCCGCTGTGGTCACCGAGGAGGTGCTTCCACCAGTCCTGCTCCCTCCACTGCCTCTGCTCACCCTGAGCAGGGAAGTTGCTGCATCTCTTTGTGTCTGTCCATATGGAAAGCTGAGTAACTCTGACTGCCTTCCGGGCAGGACTGGTTTTGCAGATCCACACAGCATGGGTCTGAGAAGATGCCAAGTGCCACAAGGGGCTTATTCTCCAGCCTAGAAATCCCACCCGCCTCCAGGAAGCAAATATTTCCTCCCCAGGGCATTTGCTGCTGCTTAATACAATTAGTTCTGCTGGGTAGGAAATCCCAGAGGACAAGAGTCAATTTAAAAGAAGACATCAGGACATCTACCTGCTCCTGAGCCCCAGATTTTAACACCCCTTATCAAGGGGGCTTCCAGGATTTGGCAAGATGCTCAGCTGGGAGTGAAGCTCTGAGAAGCCTTTAACGTTTCAAATACATTTCACTCACTGCTGTTTCCTGGATGGGAATTACTGCCTGTCCCTACAGCTGCTCCTGCTCCTTTCCAAAGGGGTTTATCTCCATCACCCAAACCCACTCAGGGCTCTTTGCTTGTGTCTCAGCCTTGATGCAAAAGCTGCTGAAGGGCTGGGTGCTGCTCAGCTTTGACTCTGGGGTGGGGTTTGGTTTTTGTTTTTTTTTTTTGCATGCAGGAGTTTGGATTCTCCATCCAAACTCACACCACAGCACTGGGGACACAAATCACCTGGCAGCCACCAGGCACAGCACCAAAGCCATCCTCCACCCCAGAGTATTTATTTAATGATCATAATATAATAAAAGGCTCGTTACAAAACCTAGGAGCACTACAAATATTTCCAGTATTTCTTTTAAAAACAGAGCTGTTCTGCTGTGGGTTTACAGTCCAACCACTGCTGTGCTGGATTTAGTGTTCAAGAGCTTAACAGCAAAACTGATTTTTTCTTCTTTTTTTCTTTTTTTTTTTTTTTTTTTTTTTTAGTTTTTTTTTTTTTTTTTTTCAAATTTTCTTCTTCTTCTTGTTGNCTGCTTTGTGCGGCTTCTGGAAAAATTGGAGCTGTAAAGTCAAGTTAGTGAGGATCCAAGCACAATCTGTAACAAAAGTAAGGCAATTTTGTGGTTCTTTTTTAAAAAAAAGGGACTTCAAGCTGAAAAGGTCCATTTAACTGCCAGCAGATGGCAAAAATATCCCGTGTTTGTCTTGATTAACTTAAATGATTAGTAAAAAAGGCTTAATGTGTTGTTCTCTTCCTTGCTTCTCATAGAAACTTGCTGAAAGTATAAATTAAAGTGCAACTGTACAAAAAAAACCTAGGGAAAAACCTCAAGGGGTCATAAGAAGCTATCAAAAAGACAGATTAAATTTTTTTTCAAGTTGAGTGACTGCATACCTGGGACCAGCTAAAGTTCTTTGCTTTGTTTCTTAAAACAGAACACAAAAGAAAACAAAACAAAACAAAACAAATCGCCCCCCCCACCCAGGACTTTTTTGGCAAAGTTTTCATAAAGCATTTGTTCTTTGATTAGACCATTACTTCTTAATCAAGTAAATGGAATTAAATACCATGTCAAAGCCAAGCAGATGCCAACGCTGCCCATCAGATTAATCCAGTGTAATAAAAAATAATAACTCTTTTAAACAAAGAAGTCACACATGCATTAGGGTTTACCCTCGGGTAACAAGAATTTAACCTTAAAAATCCCCACGGTTCGTCTTAAAAAATAAAATCCCATCCTTCAGACAGCCAGTAGCAAAGGAACAGCAAAATTCCGGGTTGGGATATCCCTGCCTGGTCAGCGGAGCGGCGAAGGGCACGGTCCAGTGGGCAGCAGCAGGACAGGAGAGCCCTTGGGCACGGGCAGCGAGTCTCCAGCAGCAGGGAAGGCAGATTTGGCAGTGATTTGAGGTTTGAGGGAGGTGGCAACAGGCAGAGCTTCCTACGGGAAAGGTGAGAGGTGAGTGCTCCGGAGCTGCCCGCTGCGGCCGGATCTTTCCCATCACTGATGATCCCAGCCCTCAGCTGAAGCGCTGGGTTTGCAGCTGGCTGATCCCAATCCTGTATCAGGGATGATCCCAGCCCTCAGCTGAAGCTCTGGGTTTGCAGCTGGCTGATCCCAATCCTGTATCAGGGATGATCCCAGCCCTCAGCTGAAGCGCTGGGTTTGCAGCTGGCTGATCCCAATCTTGTATCAGGGATGATCCCAGCCCTCAGCTGAAGCGCTGGGTTTGCCGCTGGCTGATCCCAATCCTGGCCTCTGCTCACCTGAGCCCTGCTGGGAATCAGCCCCTGGAGCCCGTGGTGAGGCAGGAGAGGGGGAGCAGCTCGGAGGGAGGTGGCAGTGAAGGGCTGGACAAAAGGCAATCTGCCTTCAGCTCCGGACGTGGCGAGCAGGTCAGTGCTGTCCGGAGCTCTCGGGGGGAAATAAAGCACCTTAGGGACTCTCCTCTGCAAAGACTGGGCACAGGGAGGTTTGCAACAGGACCTTTGCACATCCCGCCTTCCCTCCCCATCTTCAGCAGAGGGAACAAGAGAGGGGAGGGAGGTCATATTGCACTAGTGCAGGAGCATCTAAGCAGCTGCTGCTTTGGGGAGAAAAGTGTTGGAGAGGCTGGTACCTGGGTGTGAGCACTGCAGAGCTGCTTCATCACCCTCCACTCCATTTCATGGAGCTCCTGGCCAACACCTTCCACCTGACTCAGCCCACCCTGCCCCTGCTCTGCACAGCAATGGGGAGACATCAATCTGCCTGCAGGAAGCTTGGCTATGCCTCCATTAGCTCAGGATGAACCAGGGGGGAGGTGTTTTCCAAAAACTCAGTGATTTGTTTGTTACTTTACAGCCTTGACATTTCCCATGGGGTTCACTAGGTTAAAAAAAAAAACGTATTGGATACATTTCACCAGGCACGAGGAGAGAAATGAAGTTAATTTCCTCCTTGCCTCGCCAGAGGGGAGGACGTTTTGGGTCTGGACTTGGCTCTGTGCCACGGGCCCTGGGGCGGTGAGGGGAGGAGGAGGAGGAAGAACAACGAAGCAGAAGGAACGAGGCGCGGAGGAGCCGGCGCAGATCCTCACAGTGCCATCAGCGGGCCAGGGCCATGATGAGGCTGGCACACATCTCGAAGAAGTCCATGGTGTGGCTGCCCAGGCGCGGGGGCACCGAGGGGATGCTGCCCACGAAGGAGCCGCTCAGGGAGCCCATCAGCGACTGGCACTCGCTGGCCGCGGCCGCGTCGATGCTCAGGCGCGGCCGGTGCAAGCCCGCCGCCGAGCAGGAGCGCTGCGGCGTGGAGGAGCCAGACCTCTGCTCCATCACCTCGTCTTGAGAAGCCAAAAAAACCAAAAAAAGAAGAAAAGAGAAAAGGTGGGATTAGTTTGGCAGCCGCAGTGCAGGTGCGGTAAGGAAACGGGAACAGCAGCAGAGGCGAACAGCTCAAAAGGGCTTTGGCCGACTGGACACAGCCACATAAGCCCTTCAAAATGCAGAGGATGGTTCTTAAACTTCCAGCCTTGCCCTTCTGTGTGTTCTCCATCCCCTACTCACCGTCGATGCTTTTGAAGTCCAGCAGGTAGCTGCGGTTGTCCACCTGGTAGAGCTGCAGGCTCATCTTCACGTAGTTGCCGGTGACGGGGTTCTTGCGGCGCACCCGCAGGTGGTAGGCGTTCACCACCTGCAATGGGAAACCTGCCCTCAGCAGGGAGACTCCAGGCAGCAACTGGAACACTCCTTCCCTCATTTTTACTAAATACAAGCAAGATATCTTCTGGGAAAAACAGCTTCTCAAAAGGACAATGCCTATAAAATTAAGCAAATGGCTTCATTTCCTCCTATCTTTAAATATTCTTCTTAAGGCTCTGACTCACCAGCTGCTGGCAGAGGAAGCTGCAGTGACCCATCTGCCAGGCACAAAACTGATGTTTGCTCCTCCCTCACCAGCAGCCATGGCCATATGAGCCAAAAAGTCCACTCGTGGACCCACACAGAAGGACAGTGTCCATGAAACCAGGGCAAGCTGGGCAGAGAAACCTCTCCCATCAGCACAGCTAAACCCAGTGTTTGTGGCTCAGCCTCAAGCTGTGTATTCCCCCTTGCTGCTTCCCACCTCACCCACAATCTGCTGCATCTCATTTACAATGAGATCTTTTCTCTGCGCTATATTTATGAAGCAACTGCACGGATGGGAGAGTTATTCTGATGAAGAGTCACATCTGAAGTTATTCTTAGGGTGGGAAAGACTATTGTGAAACCTCCTCATATGAAATAAGCTCCACTGCCTACACAACGACGTTGGGCTGAGTTGGTTTGAGAGGCTGCACCAGAAATACAGCAGGTTTGTTCACTCTCTGTAAAACCATGCAGCTAACAAATGTCTGGCTGCTGTGGGCAAATGCACCTGGCCACGGTCCATCTCCTGCCTGGCGCAGGGAAATCGGACTTCTGGAAGCTACTTGGCTTTCAAGATGTAGTATTATCAAAAATAAGGAGAGTCAGGAGGTTTTAAAGAAGCAGCACGGTGAAATTCACAAAGTACAACGCTTGGGACCTAGAGAGAGGAGGGGAACTCCTCTGGTGATGAAGATCTGGGCTGAAATTCTCCTTACCTGGCTCCCAAAGCTCACACGACGCTGCTGCCACAAGTTAGGAGGCCACAAGTTAGGAGGGCTCAGCTCAGGGGCTGCATCAGGATTTAGGGAGTCAGGCCCAGCAGCAGAGATCCAGGACTAACTTAGGGATTTATTATTCCAGCTTGGAAAAAGACTGTCACTTAATGTTGCACAGCCCCGGAGAAATACCTGCGGTGAGTACTGTCAACTAAAATCTCTGGGTTTAAATCAAGAAGCTGAGCCCTAAACTGAGGAAGCAATAAGTGTCTGAAAACACATCTGGTCCATGAGCACTGCTCCACCTCCATCAAGGAAAAGGCCACCACACCCATGACACAAATCCTGCTGCCAAGGCCCCCTGTCCCTCATCCATGCATCCTTCAGGACAATGCATACTGTGCCATTTCAGCATTTCAGTCCTGACAGGACCAGGCAGAAATAATGAGAGTTCCTCTGCTCAGGAGCACTCCAGATGACCTCGCAAGGAATTAGCCACTAAAATTAGAAATGTGAACAGCTCCTCTTAACCCTGCAGCTAAACGAGGCAGAATCATCTTTCCAGCCGAAGGCTTGGAGCACTCAGAAAGAAACCCTTATTTCACACCATAAACAAACACCACAGACACCAAAGCACAGCTGGCACCTTAACTCAGAGTTTGCATTAACAAGGAATAGCAGGGATGACAGCAAGGTGGGGGCATTTATCTGGAAACGGGTGAGGCTGTACCACACTTACAAACCTTCCTGACAAAAAGGATGCTGGAAACCCACCCCGGAGCACCAGCACTCCCTACCTTCCACTCGAAGTCCAGCTGCTTCATAGCCCGGTACACCTCGGCCATAATGTCGTAGGGCTTGCTCTGGCTGCGGATCCCCAGGTGCCACTTGGCCTTTTTGACAGTCAGGGGCTTTGGCTTGGTGGTGTTGAGGGCGTCCAGGGGGCACCGGGCTTTGGGGCTGTCGGCGACGAGCGGCGGCATCCTCTCGGGGTGCGGCTTGACGCCCGGGGGGATGTGCAGGGCGCTGTCGTCCATGAAGGAGCCCGTGGGGGGGCTGGAGGCCAGGTAGAACTCGCTGGCCTGGTTCATGATGCGGCGGTTGTCGATGACCAGGTGGTAGGCCACGGCCAGCTGGTCCTGGGGATCCCCGCTGTACAGGCTGTTCATCACCTCCGACTCGGTGCACTCGAACTTCTCGCACACCTCCCGCACTGCGTCGTCGTCGATCACCGTGGCGTCGTAGGAGGGGTCCTCTGGGAACAGGTAACTGGGCAGCTCCTCCTTGAACCACTCGTGTTCCCTGGGGGAGGGGAGGGGAGCACTGTGAGCTCTGTGAGAGAGGCGAGGTGGGGAAACCACGGCCGGCCAAGGATAAAACCCAGGTGAGGAACTGGGAGCAAAACCCAGCCTGGTGCTGGGACAGCGATGACTCTGCACACTGGGCTTTGAAGTGAGACCTCAGCACTTCCAAGATTCTCACACTTTGGGATTCACATGGGCCTGATGGAGCTCACAACATCAAAGCCACCCAGGTACCCAATTCCCACTGATTTACAATGAACTGAATCATAATTAAGTGTCTACAACTCATACAGTGCCTTGTCTATAGGCTGTACATATCGCCTGTAATCTCACCACATGTGCTGCTGCTCTAACATGCAATTAAATCCTCTAATCCCAAGGAACTGAGAAATTAAAAAGGAAGTTTGCATGGGTTCACTTGAAGGGTAAAATAAATGCTGTCCGTTGAAAACCTGAGAACTCCTGGAAGTCCTAGTAATATTTATGTTTATGCTTAGCACACCAGCTAGATGTAATACATCCAGTACTTACACATTAAGTTAGCAATTCTTGGGTTTCTCCTCCTTCTCTATTGGATAGACAGTAAGTCTGGTACCCACAGGGACGTGGTCTTGAAATAAAGTAATGAAAAATGGCTGGTGGATATTAAGTTCTTAGGGTTATTGCCTGCTATAGCTGGTTTTGCTAAGTGCTGCTAAGAGATTTTTGAAGCTATCTTACAATGCAATAAAACACAATTTTAAATATTTGTATATAAAATACATATAAAATCCTCATCCTGTTCATCATCACCCACTCCCAGCCAGCACAGAAGGGTGCAGGGCTGCTCCTTGAATCACTTGGGACAAAAATTATGTGGATTAGCTGACTACTCCTGAAAACCACCCTGCCCACGTGCCAGCAGGTGAGCCCCAGGACAGTCACCAGGACACCAGAGACCCCCAGCCCACCTGATGTCCTTGATGGTGGCTCGCTTGAGGGGGTCCACCTGCAGCATGTGCATGAGGAGCGTGGCCACGGAGCGGTTGAGGTATTCTGGGATGTAAAACACCCCCCCACGGATCTTCTTGAACAGGGTGGGGACGTGCTCGTCGTCAAAAGGCAGAGTGCCACACAGGAGGGCGTAGAGGATGACACCACAGCTCCAAATGTCCACCTCGGGGCCAGCATAGAGCCTGCACAAGGGCAAGGGCACGAGAAATGTGTCACCACCGTCCTCTCCTGGGTCAGGGTGCAGCTGGGGGCACCCCTGCCAGCTCCACCCACAGCAGGGGTGCGCATGGGGTTCCCCCCAAACCAAACCTGCCTCAGCCAAAACTGCTCAGGGAGATGAATGGCAGAGCTGCCACTGGCTGCCCACACTCCCGTGGCCACAACCCTGCCTCCACCAAACTCCCCAAAAAGCCAAACCCCACATTTCCAAGAGTTCTGCCAGGCTGTTTGTTCCTTCACCCCGAAGGGCTCAGCCAGAACTTTGTGTTCACTGAACGAGGCAAATCAAACAGCAGCAGATACTCTTATCTCTGAGGGTTTATTTTTGGTGTTCTGATATCTGAGTGCTCCCGCTTCCGACAAGCTGCCAAATGTGCTCTCTGCCATCACCAGCTCAGGACACCCCAAATACACAGTGCTGCTGCTCCTGCTTATCTCCTTCTGCTACAACTGATGCTTCCCCAGAGATTTTGGGAGGCAACAGTTCCCCTTGGGCTGCGAGGCCCTACCAAAATACAGAGGTTGAAATGGAAATACAGAAGTCTCTTTGTGAAACCTCAGCATCCTGCACTTGCTCCTCATGAAAAGCCTCGGGAAGAAATCGTCACATCAGTGTAAAAATCAGGCTGGTCATGCACGTGGCCATTGTCTGAACACCCCCAAAACACTTGGTCTGCTTGTCCAAGGGTGAGGCTCTCCCTGCTGAGGCCAGAGACAGCAGCAAAGTCATTTTGGAAAGGCAGAGGATCAGCTGGATGCCCCCTCAGCCCTGCCTCCATGCCCAGCTCCCACAGATCAGAAGCCTGATTCTTTTGCTGATAACTGCACTGCCTGAACAGGTTTTTGGACTTTTAAGCCCAAATGAGATGCACTTCTATGGCTCTGTCACACTCTACTGCCTTTGTGCTCTAGCAGGGAAGGCAGCAGGAGCCAGGAGTCAGCTCCCCCTGCCCCACACAGCCACCAGCAAGGCAGGCAGGGTGGATTGTGCCTGAACCCCTCAAATGCAGCTCTCACATGCTGCTGCAGCTCTGAGAAGAGGCCAGCTTGGCACGTGGAGCAGGGGCATGAAACTCAGGCAGCCCTGAGACTGTAGGTGGGAGTGGTGAGGGAGGGATGCAGCTGCAGCCAGTGAAAAAGGGCAACGTGTGGGCTTGGTTTTGGTTTTCCTGCTTACTTCTGTTGTGACTAAGCTGCATTGCCTGCACCCTTGGAACACCCAGGGACTAAATCCTTCTTGCTGGTCTGCCATGTGCCCCATCTCCTATACAAATTGAAAACCATGTGTCTGGCCTTCACTGAAACGGAAATACTATTAATATTTTCTTGGAATCCCAGTCGTTTCTGGCTTTGTCCCCTTCTCGACAATGAGGATTTACTTGGTTTCACACACAGAGCTGTAGTCACAACAGGGTTTTTGGATGCTTGTCTAATTCCTAGGATGCTCTGCCAACACTTGCTCTGGTGTAAACAGGGATAAAATAATCATAATCACAGCAAACACATTCTGAACAAAATGTTCTATTTAAAAGCTACAGTTATAGGCAAAAATGCATTGGATTAGGAAAAGTAAAGCTGATGGCAAAGGGAGACTCAAAAAAAAGGGGGCAGATAATGAGATGGGCAGTTTGAAGGACCATTCAGAGGACTGAAAATTTGAAAATCTGTATTTGCAATCCTTGCTAAGCTATTACAGAGAGAATTAGGGAAAAATGTACATTCTGTGTCATTCCTGTTCCTGACAGCAAAATATAGGAGGCAACACTTCTGTATCAACATGTGGAAGTCCAATTCAGCCTCGTGGAGTGTGCTCAACACTCCATGTGCTGCACAGATGTTTCATGCTGAGAGATGCAACCACAGAGGAGGTTTGTCAATTCAATGAATCAGCTCAAAACAAAGCTCTGAAGGTTGAACCTACTGCCATGGCCAAAACCCCAAGCCTAAGGAACCAGAAGACAAGTATTTTCAGTACAAGAGTTGGGAAGTGATTAAAGATCTTCCTGGTTCTTTTGTAAGTGAACGGTTTTCCTCATTAACACTGTGTTTTATATTACAGGTGGGCAGGAGAGGAGGGGGTGGCCTGGAAAAGCCTTTCCACCTGGAACCTCACTATTTGCATCCAAAGAGTCATTTTCACCCTCTTTAATTAGCAATATAAACAGTCAACATCTGGTATTAATAATTCCTCCAAAGTAAACACCTGTAGCAAAACATGGTTTGCTATTACAGCTACTGAAAAGTAAAATAACCAAGAAAACCCTCAGATCTTTGCCAACAGATTCACCCAAACATAAAACCCAGGTTGGAAGGATTCAGCTGCTTTTACTAGATGTGCAAAGCTGTTTCCAATACCAAGCACAAATTTAAAGTCCATGTGCTCACATAAACTCTGATGAGAAATGGAGTGTCTCACCTTCCAGAGATTACTTCAGGGGCTGCATAATTTGGGGAACCACAGCTAGTGCGTAGAAATTCACCATCTGACATCATGTTGGACAGTCCTAGAAAGAAAATGTTTATTACATACTGATTTTTGATCTGAAGGTCCAGCTACAGAGGATTCTGTGTCATACAGAGGACAGGCAGGGAAGTGGAGTGGGATTTCTGGAAGGGAACTGTTGATACAATTTAGATAGACTCCTTTGAGCTGATTTGAAAATTATTATTGTTGTTGTTATTATTGTTGTTGTTGGGTTTTTGTTGTTTTGTTTTTTTTTTTCACATCCAAGTAAGAAATATTCACTCCAGGCTAATTTTGCTCCTCCAAGTTGCAAATCCCAGAGCACAGAGGAAAAGAGACATAATTCATCCCAGAGCACTTACTTCACACGGGAATTGGGTGGGGCTGTGAAATGAGTAAATCTTCAGAAGGATTTGCATTGCTAGAAAGGACTCACCAGGACAGAGTTGGTAGCCCGGGTGTGTTAATGGATTTCAATCTGTAATGCCACTTAAAGACTCCTGTTCCTGCTCGTTGTAAAATGAACTGAGGCCAAGAGCACATGGCCAAACAGAGGGAGAACATGCACGAAAATAAACACACACAGCCAGCTCACCCTGAATTGGCTGCACAGTCTGCCTCAAAAATAAACCAGGTAAATTTAATGTCGGGCGATTACACTAAAACACAGCAGAGATTTACAAATTACTTCTCTGCTCCATTCTCACTGCCAGTACAGGAGCAGCCTGCACCAAGGAATCCCTGCTGCTGCAGGAAGGGCAGTTTGCAGTGTGGCTTTCCTGGTTGGGGCAGCAGGCTCTGGGTTTTTGCTCCACGGCCACGCTCCGGCGGCGCTGGCTGCGCCTCTGGAATGCTGCTGGGGTCACATACCAAAATCAGCTATCTTTGCATTCATGTGGGCATCCAGCAGCACGTTCTCTGGCTTCAGGTCCCTGTGCACCACCATGTGCCTGTGGCAGTAATCCACTGCAGAGAGGATCTGCTGGAAAAGGCGTCGAGCTTCTGCCTCCTCCACCTGTGGGGACAGCAAAGGGAACAGCCTTGAGGGTTGGTGTGCACGCAGGAAGGTTTGGCTTAGCAAGGAGCCAAAAGCTCACAGGGTGCAGAGAGAAAATCCCAGCGTGCCTGCGAGCAGAAGCAGCCAATAAAGCAGATTTCTCACCCCTGCATTTTACAATGTGCCAGTGTTTGCAGATGATGCAGCCCAGAGATGAAAGGTGGCACCTATCACCTCAATTTAGCTGGGCTGTCGACAGGTATTCAAAGGTGGCACCTATCAGTCCTCGGCCTGCTGTCCCAATGGGACTGGTACAGATCCAGGCTGGACAAAACACCACAGAGGATGCTGCTGGGAGCAATTCCTCATGGACTTCCTCTGGAAGCAACAGGTGAAGCTGGAATACTGTGGTGATTTTAACTACCTGTATAGCTATAAAGTTGTATGAGCCATATTAGAGAAACTATATTTAAAATTACTATTTTTAGTGATGAATTCCAAAAGACTCTCTTCATGAAAAACTGAGTTTATGAACACAGAAGTTCAGAAAGGATCCAAATTAGTCACTGAAAAGATCTAGATGGGTAAAATGTGTGAGAAATCAGAATTGTTCATAGAAAACTGAGTCAGCTCCATCAACCATGGCACTAATCTAACCCAATTTGCTGTAAATGTATTCATTCTGTAGCACAGAGAGGGAACGTGTGATGGGCTGATCCTTCACCTGAACCCTTATTCTGGACGTCCACTTTGGCCCATTTTTACCTCCTTGCCCTGCAACCCCTCCATGGGGCACACACCAGTGATTTTCTTTGTGACCAAAATCTCCCATTTCACAGGCTCAGCCCATGCCTCGGGTGATTTACACCCAGTGGGACTGCTGGCATCTGACAGTGCTGTTCAGATAAGCCACATCCTTGAAAAGACCTCAAAGGACCTGATGTGGAGCCAAGGGGGGGTCTGGGAGAGGTGAATGAGTGGGGCAGAGACCACACTGAGCGGTCTTCCCCTCCCATGCCATAAATCTGCTGCTGAAACATGGGGATTTTCACAGGCAAAAAATAGCTAAAAGAATCACAAAAATAAGCCAGTTTTCCAAATATTTGCCCTAAGCAACACGTTACCTTGGATATTTTGGTTTGGGGATCGAGAACACACCAGAGGAGGTTGCGAAAAATCACACACACGTTTGGTGCGAGCCGGGACCAGACACCCCAGATGGGGTTGCTGTGAAGCAACTTCTATTTTGGGCCTTAACCTTAACTGTGCTCCCTGGAGCAGTCCTGAACACCATCCTCTTCCCACCCAAGTGTCTGGGCTGACTGGGGACTGGCACTTACACGTCCGTGCTTGCAGATGTAATCAAACAATTCCCCCCCGGACACGTATTCCATGACCATGAAGAAGTCTGTTGGTGTGCTGATGACCTGGTACCTTCAAAAAACACAGGCAGATTTGGAAAAAATATGTAATTAAGAATAGGGAAAGGCTTTTAAACAGATTATTAATCCCACATCAACGCTTCAAATAAGAATTTGTTTGGATCTTGCATTTCTAACTGCTTTCCGCTTCTGAAAAGCCATCTCTAGTTTCTAGTATAATCTTTCACTTGTCTGTGAAAGGACCTCTTTTCCAGACCTATGATCTTCCTCCAGCCCTTTAAATAATCCTCTGAAATATCTGCCAGGCAATCTTATCATATTTAGGACTGCCCTGACTTTCAAATTTCCATTTTGGGTAAGATCTGCAACAACAGCTTTAGAAATGAAGTCCTGGTTAGCTGGGGGCAAGGAGAGGGTACATCTGGTTTCCCTCAGATCAAGAAAAAAGAAGATAAAGAACTCTAGGCACTAGAGAGGGCTTCTTCTGGACAGGTACAGAAACAAAAAGGAGGCCCCCTGAAGTTATTTTTCAACTATTAAATCCCTCTGTATTGTAAAATGGGGGGGAAACCCCCAGAGTATCACCTTCAACTTGCAGATTTATTCTCCATTTCCTTTCAAAATGATCCCTGAGTGCTGCAAAGGCATTTCAGTGTCCCAGCTGGAATAAACTGCCAGTGATCAGCTGAGGTCAATGCAGCCCCAGGAATTCACTGCAGCACCAGCTGGGACCTCCCTTTCTTTTATTTCAGATTCATTGTTTTGTTGTTATTTGCTTCTTTTTTTTTTTTTTTCCTCTCTTTTGCAGATGAATTTCTTGATTTTTTACAGCTGGGCTGTAATTTGAAACAAAGATTTCTGCAATTTTCAGAGGCTGGCAAGGGAACATGGGATAGTCCCATAAAGATCAATAGCATCTACCTCAATTTTCTGAAGAGCTTTGGACCCAGACATCTCAGTTACTGTTGATTGCCCCAATATTTCTTTTATATACATTTAAAAACTTACTGAAAGAGGTTTGTGTGCCCCAGTCTCCTCGCATCTCTATCACTGTATTTCATGAACACAACATCTACCATAGGACACAGATATTGTCAAATTGGATTTAATTTTTATTGCTCTGACAAATGTGTGAACAGGATTTGGCTTGCAGGATGCTGGGCACACAGCTGAGGAGCCTTGCTGGCGCTTTTTTCATGAAATAATACCAATCTGTTCTCCAATAAACCCGTGGAACTGTGAAGTTACTCTAAAGTCAACAGTTGCTGCATGGTTAGTTATTTAACTGTAGAGAGAGAATTTGTTTTCCCTTGCCTCTAAGTCCCAGGTATTTGCTATATCTCATGCCAGTTTTAAGGCTGACCTAAATGTCAACTTACCCTTGCAGTTACCATTCAACAGCTTTCTTTTATAGGAATGCCAAAGATATTATCGAGTGCCTCATTAATGTGGGCTGGCTGCACAAGCTGGGGATTGAGCAGGAATCCCACAGGCTGCAGTGCAGGTGCTGATTTACGACCCCAAACTCAGCTTCATCAAAGTGGCGACTTTGGAAAACTTATGTCTGAATAATAAATTTGGAAAAAAAAAAAAGTTCTTTTAAGCTCTGGATAATCAGTCCATTAAAACATAAATCCTATTGACTGGAGGCCAAGGTTTCGCTCTCAGAGCCTGACCATGCTGCAATTCATGGAATCCCAGGATGGTTTGGGTTGGAAGGGACATTAAAGTCCATCCAGTTCCATCCCCTACCATGAGCAGGGACACCTTCCACTATCCCAGCTGCTCCAAGCCCCATCCAACCTGCCTTTGGACACTTCCAAGGATGGGGAAGCACAGCTTCTCTGGAAAACCTGTGCCAGTGGATGATCCAACACACAAAAACTTGACCAAACACATTTTTTCCTGCTCTCATCCATCTCCTGAAGCCCAGCTAACTGTGCATGAGAGGTCTTTGTGCACAGAGCAGCAGCTGAACACGTGGCAGGGACGGGACTCACAGTTTGATGATGTGAGGGTGCCGGAAGAGCTTCAGGTTTTGAATTTCTCGTTTGATCTTCCCCACCACATCCAGGCTGCGGATTTTCTGCCTGTTCAGGATTTTTACTGCTACTTTGTGCCCCGTCAGCTGGTGTTCACCAACTATTAGAGAGAGAGAGAGCATTGCAAAGTCACTAAACAGTGCAGCAGGATTCACCCAACCAGCTTAGGACACTATAAGCAAAAAGCCACTTCTGAAGGGAAAAAAGCAAAAGATGAGGGTGTGAAATATTTTAAAATTTTTGTCTCTTCACTGTTTTCCCAGAGGAGTCATAGAAGGCAGAAGAGAGGGGACTTATCTGCCAAAACCACTCCACTAAATAAAACAAAGTGAGTTGCTGGAGAAGGTCATACCCCAAGCTTATTTGCAAGGATTTATAGCATGTAAAAGCTAGATTAATCAGAAACAGATATATTTAAATGGCAGAGGAGAATCTCCACCATAACACACTGGTTGACAAAATCCCTCATAAACCCAGCCTTAAAACTAGACCATCACACTCCTTTTTTTAAAAAAAATGATATAGGGATTTTCCCTGCCCAAAATAGGACTGCGGGATTTGCATTACTAAAATGAATTTCTATTTATACTTCCTCCAGCGTGCTTCTTGCTTTGATGACAAGCTGCAGGAACACTGCTGGACTGCAGGAGCGAATTCTGCTTTTAGGAAAGATGCAAACTTCAATATGTTTCTTTTTTTTAAAATGCACTTGGTGCATTGAGATGCTGTTGTTTGTCTCCTGTGTTCAGGGAAAAACCACAACCACAAACAGGGAGCAGCCCCCCTGTCACTGGGGGAGTTGTACTTAATGATGTGAAACGAGTTCAGCGTGGGATCCATTTGTTATCAATAAACAGACCACACAAAAAAATAAAAAGCTCCCAGGAAGCAAGATTTGTATTGAAGCTGAGAGCAGGAACTGCTTGAAAACAGGGTGTTTATATCCAAAAAGGGTTCTCTGACCATGAGCTGCCCCTCCTTGGTATTTTCTGATGTGATACTCACCAGGGTGACACACGGATGGTTTCCTAAAGCCTGCCCAGAGAAACCTGCTTACATTAAATATTTGTGCTCTCTAATTAGGAACGTCGCCCTCCCAGTAACAACACACACGGTGCGAGGAGTTAATTACTGCGAGCAAACCTTGTTATTACATTATCAGAGCCTGTAATTTGGGCAGCCCTAATGAGCTGATCAGAAGCACCCGGGGTAAGCAGGAGGCGTGAGAAGGGCAGGGCAGCAGCACTCGGGGCACGCCAGGTCACTATTATTAGCCACCAGATAAGACCTGCCAGAGATTCTTTCCTCAATGAGAGCATCCTAAAAATAAAACACTTTACTGCCCTTGAAAATTAAAGCACCACTTTGCATGTCCATTTTATTCCTCGTAATACTTAAAACTGCTGGATGAGGGAATGAAAATAAACTCGGCTTTGCAGCAGAGATGCAATTCAGGGATTAGCTGAGGGCTGGAGGAGGCAGATAATTCCTCTTGTGCAGTGCAAGGAGAGTGCTGTAAATCGTCCAGGGAGGCATTTTCCCTGGTGAATCCTTGGGGAGAGGAGAGGAGAGCAGGGCAGTGCTGCAGGGAGGTAAAGGGAAGTTTTTTCACTGCACCAGGAGTGATTTCTGCCACCCTTTGTTTCAGGACAACACTTTCTGGCCCTGCCTCAGCATATGCCTTGAAAAATTTTTATTATACACTTGGGGGGAAAAAAAACAGCCATGCCCAGAATGAATAATTATTGTTTTTAATACTATTGCCAAACAGTTCATCCCCTTTCCCATCTGTGACAAACAATGTGTAACTCTGCAAAGGTTTGCTAGCACAAACACATTAATAATTAAAAATAAACAGCCTATTTTGTAATCCATCTTTTGCTTACAGTAAGCATTAGATACAGAGATATTATTGTTTCTGTCCCCAGTGACTTGTTAAGCCTCCTTGAACTCGGTGAGAGAGAGACAAAGAGGGAACACAGTTTCCTATGTGGTGGGAGACTTTTAAGCCTTTGAGTGCTCTCTGTAGCTGCAGGAATTTTGACATGGGCAGCAAGGACAACCCTCCCTCTGCTCACAGTCACCATCTCTGACCCCCAGGAACATCCCAGAGGTGAGGGGCAGGTCCCACGTCTCCCACAGGCATGGAAGAGGCTCCTCACCCCAAAGGTGGGCAGTGGTGCCCTTGGCTGGAGGTGAGGACTCCTCCTCCTTCCCCCTCACTGCCTCCCCAAAACTAAAAAAGTGGAAGGAACACTCTTCCCATTTACTCATTTTTATAAGAGAAAAAAAAGAGGAGGAATAGCGATTATAGCACCACGAGCACAGATAATAATTAAATAATAATTAAAACCCCTGGTTTTTTTACATCACTTTCTTTATCCCACCAGCTCAGGCAGCACAAGCAATTAACATTTTTACAAATGCTTCAGGGCATGTAAAGCTTATGGAGGGGCGAGGAAACTCCTTTCCTATCAGCTCTGCTGGCCCTTATCTCAGCCCAAAGTTAAAAATGAAATCCATCCCAAGCATACATTTAGCTGTGCTGCATTAATTCTGCCCCAGTGGCACTCGCCTGTGTGTTGTTTCATCCCTCCCCTCTCCTTCCTCTGCTCAGTCTCCTTTAGTTTATCCTCCCTCGGACACAAAGTTTGTCTTTCAGCAGCAATGCCACAGTGGCTGGGGAAAATGGGATCTGATCCTGACTGGAGCCCACGGAGGTGCCACCACAACCAACATAAACACAGCCCAAGTCCCCGAGGGACCGCAGACGGGTCACTTCGGTGGGAAAGAAGCCACCAAGGCCCCCAGGGATGCCGTGGGTGGCATCACATGGAAAAAATATTTGGGTTACTCTGCTGGATTTTGACTGAAGCTCTCCAGGCTGCACCCACTGCGAACCTCGCTGTGTGAGGGCTGTGGTCACAGGAGAGCTTTTGGGGACCCAGAGGATGGGATGTGTCTGCTACAAACACAATTTGTCTAATCCATTCTTACCAACCCTCAGGGAAGGACATGCCACCTCCTTCCTCCAAGGCTTTGCTAAACTCCAAATCCATTATCTTCTCCACAGTTCTATTTCTGAAAATTATTCTTACCTTTGGCCCGGAGGACAGGGAAAAATAACTATATTTGGTAAAAATGCTGTGTGGTAACTTTGAGCCTTGACACGACACCTCCCATCCATCCACCACATCAGCTCCTGCCTCCTTCCTCTCTTCCAGCAGATGCTGTGTCCTCATCACCATTTCCAGATGGGATTTCAGCATTATCCCCAAAATCCTGCCCTCATCTGCCAACCTATTTGCTCCCCTCTGCGCCTTGTGTGAACTTTGTGTAAATGAGATCAAGGAACCGAATGGGCTTAGAACAAAACAGTTTCTTGCAGAGTTCAGCCACTTTTTAGGAGGATCAGTTCCCTGATGACCCGGGCAATGCTGAGCCTGGCCCCAGCTGAGTCTTTTCCTGTCATATCTCTGGCTTCTGACGGCTCAAAATGACTACTCAGCTCCAGACACAAGTTCAACCTCTGGCTCGTACCCCGTGTCACTAAATCCTCCCTTTCATTGCCATTTTTTCATTTCCTTAGTAACAATGATCCTGAACAACTGAAAATCAGGATTTCTTAACTCTGAGGAGTAAGGCAGGAAAAAGTGCCAAAACCAAAACCTTGTGCAAGGCAGAGTCTGAAGAAAACACATCAGCAACAAGAAATGTCACTGATGGCACCAGACTTCTCCCTGAAAAAGTAATTATTATACCCAACACACAGTGCTTGAATCAATTGACAAAAACCTCTTTACTTTTCTCATGTGAATACAAGTTTCTCTAAAGCTCATTCAATTAAAAAGCTGTAATTCTGTATAAATAGGAGATTCCATTTCTTCACCTCAGTCCCCAGTCTCAAGAACAAACTTCACCCGTCAGTTGTAGGCAAAATATTAAGGAAAAATAACATATAAAGGGGACTATTCACCTATAAAGGATTTTGAGCTAGAAAATCTCTTTTATGTTATTTGAAATATTTCTTTGGAAAATGTCCATTTTTACCAAAGTCAGGTCATAGGTGGGGTAGGAGGTATTTGTGCTAGTTAACGAAAGAAAGGCTATTGTTGGCAGGTTTAAATTGGTCTGCAAGGAAAAAAACCTGCCTTTGGAGCAGCTTTAGAGGTCTGCTACTACACATGAGTGATTTAAATGGTCCTTACTGTTAGAAGTATTTATTCTGATAATTCTATAGACAGTAAATTTGTGGTTTGGGATTAAACACAGCAATATATTTTTAGGGGAAGATAATATAATATATAACTATAAATAATATGATAACAACATTAGTGATTAATGGTCACAGGTGGACTTAGCTGCAGTGGTTGTGGGGGTTCCTTTCATCTGCTGTCAATTTGGGTTTATTTTAAAACTCCAGGCACTAAGGGCAGGCAGAGCACCCCTTTGCCCAGCCACATCCCAGCGGGGTGGGGGTCACTGAGTGGGGCAGCTGCTCCCCCAGCTCGAGCTAAACCCATTTCCTACTGGGAAACACAGCTTAGATACTGAATTTTGTTGGCTTTTTTGTTTTTTTGTATCTTGTTCAAAAAATGAAATTTGCATGTAACGGCAGAATTCGCAGGAAAAAGAAATACAAATATTTGCAAACCTCACAGCCAGGTAAAGCAAAGCTGGTGCCTTCAGGATGTGAGCTGGCTGCT
>VWZT01014919.1:0-11835 GCA_013397055.1 Pachycephala philippinensis
CGCCCGGCGGAAGGAAGAGATGAGCGGCAGCACCGGGACAGCGGCACACTACTCCCTGGGCAGCGGCCGAGCCCGGCTTTGTGCCCGCCGAGGGGCCGCCCCCGGGAGGGGCATGGCTCGTGCTGGGGCGGGGGGTCGGAGCTCTCCTGGTGTTGCTTCCCCTCGCCGCGCTCCGGCCCTGCAGTTTCCTTCAGCTGCTGGGTGCAGGTGGGATAAGCCAAGGGCGGCTCCAGGAGCGCCAACGCCAAGTTCTTATTCCCACTGTCCCGCGGGGCTCCCTGGCAGCAGCCTAGCTTGGTGCCCCGGTGCGGGTCCCTGCAGGGCTACTGTGCCCCCAGCCCCTCCGCAGGCATCGAGCCCCAGGGCATGTGGGGGCCCGGCAGCAGCTGGCCTGGTGCGCAGGCAGTTCAGGCGCATCTGCCGGTTACAGGAGTAAAAGTTACTCCAAACCCTTAAAGTTTAACGTCTCGCAGCTTTCTGCGCAGCCTCGAGTCTTCTAACGTTTCAACTCCCGCTTCTTTGCGGCTTCTTTCCCATGCCTCTGGATTTTTCACATCCTGTTTGTCTTCACCCACATCTCAGGGCAACTCACCTGGAGAACCCGGTGATATTTTGCATACCTCGGTGGGTTTTTCAACAACACTTCTAATGATGCTCTGTATATGTCACAGATGATGAATTTGAACCCCAGAGGTGTCTCCAGGAAGAGCAGTGTTCTGTCTTCATTGGGGCAAATATTTGTCACTGTCTCGGCTGTGCTGGCAGAAGGGATTTTCTGCCACAAGACACTGTTGGTCTCTACCCTCACCTGTTCCTTGCAGAGCACCACGATTTCATCTTCTTCCCTTCAACACCATAACTTTTTTTCAGACATGTTTTTCTCTATCACAGTTCTTTCATTGCATGTATCTCCCTTTGCTACTACTCAAATTCATTCTCATAGGATTAGATTTAGGAGTGTCAAAGAGGCATTACTCTGCCATTTTCAGGTTATCTTTACAATTTCATGTACCTGTCATGAATGAAGGTGAATTTTAGTCTCCCCTTCCCCCAAAGGCCCAGGCTCAAGTAACCACCCAGGTATTGGCTACAACTCTGTGGTGGTGTAATGTTAAAGGTCATTATGAAAGAAAAGCTGTGTAATTACATGTTTTAAAAGGATTAATAAATATACTTCTATATTTATAACATACATACCCATTTCTTTATTACATTGAGATTTTGTATATTTTTCCTTCACTTGTATAACAGAATAGTTTATTGGTATTTTAATTTTGAATTCCTAATCCAATAAAAATCCTGCTGTGACTCCTGCAAGAAATCAGTCTGTCAAGATTAGTCTCAGTGTTACGATAGTTATGAATCAGGTCATGCTGGTCACAATTCTTCACAACCTAAACTACCAAAAAGTTTCAAAGAAGCAGACCTGTATATTTAGTCATATCCGAGTTCCACAACTGTGGTACTATTATCTTTGCATTTAATTTTATTCATCCTATGTCTGCAATCTGCTGCCAGTTTTTCAAAGATGGGGAATCATGACTTTGGTGCTCATTGTCTCCATTTAAGCTCAGCTCTTGGAATTCCTCGCTACAGGTAGGCTGCAGCAGCCTCACACCAGAAAGGCACAACCACACCAGAGCTTTACTTTTCTGGAGCTGCTCAGCTGCAGAAAGATTGCAATGCCAGAGGGGTATCTATGACCTGAAAATATAAAACAAAATAAAAAGAGTTTAAACGGATAGGGATCTCTTTTTAATTGAAATTTTAACAAGGAAAAAAAAAAAAAAAACTACCAAAAAAAACCCAAACAGCAACAACTGTTAAAAGTGCCCTTTGTTAGACTTTGGGGACTAAGTTCATTGCAAAGTATAATAAACTTCTCTATCTCAGGAAATTTTTATGGCTTGTGGACAACATGGCCATGAATGTAGAGATATCTGAGATGTCTAAACACGACTTCGTGTTCAGCTACTCCTGCTTCAGGCACCTGCTTTACTGCAATTCAGGGTCCATCTCATGTGGGATTGTGGCTGTATGTTTCTGGGTCTTTGCTGGCACCTGAGTTTTCCTGACGCCAGTGAAGAGACCCCTCTGCCTGCAGTGTGTGCCCGCCAGGCTGACTGGCTCTGCAGACACCCTTCATTCAGCTCAGCACCAATATTAGCCCTCCCCTGTGCCGTCTCATTAGTGCAACATGGGAGTCTGTGCATTTAAGGCTGTGCATCCTCTTTCAGAGATAGAAACTCTGTTCCTGGTGCTCTACAAGGGACTGGTTTCACTGTAACATTGTTTACTGTGTCTTTTCCAGCATGAGTGAAATCCCTGGGAATTACTTCAGTTTATCTGCAGGCAGGATGTATTTGGAAGCTTAATGGGCCTCTAGACTATCTGGTAGGTATATACCTCCTTTTTGAAAAAGAATTTTTAGCAATACATTTATAGAATTCCTTAAAAATTAATTACTTGTATTCAAAAGTTGTGTCTAAAGTATCAAACTATTTTGAAGTGTGACTGAAAGGAGCTAAGAATCCAAATATTTCTTATAATTGGGTATCTTCTAGAATGGGTAAAGGATAACTCAAAAGTACCAGCATAGCTATTTTTGCGGCTTTAAAAAAAAGTACTGTTGAGCTGAGGACAAATAAAAGAATTAGCACAGCCATAACAAATAAGACACAGACGTAGCTCTGGTATCCTCATCTGCTTTCAATTCCTTTTTGCTACACAGTTCCATTGCAGTGTGTCCTATCAGGGTGTTCCTCCTGCTGAGAAAATCCTAAGTTTGAGTGGGTGATAAAACTAGATAACAATGATAACAAGTAAAGGGCAAAGCAATTGTACAGCTAGACATTTTATTGTACATTACTGTAACAAAATTATATTTTTTGCATCTGCATCAACCAAAGGAAGGAAAAAAAATATTACATGAATTGAAATCAAAATCTGAAACTGCAGAAGTGATTCCTTCTAAAATGCTGAGCAAGCATAATGTCAGGGTTTTTTTCATTGGACGTTTATGTGCCACTAGAGGTCCTTCATGGTCAGATTATGTTTTCCTCCACAGCGTTTTGGGAGGGTTTTTTCTATTCTTTTATCCGTGCTATATATAAGAATTATCATTTCTAAAGATATTTATTTTGCTTAATGTATTAAATTCCTAGAGTAATAGAGTGATTTTTCCTTGATGAAGCCCTTTCTGGGAAGATACCAATACAATTTTTCAGATAGCATTTCTTAAGTAAAAGCTTTTGTTTTATTATGAAATAATAAAGGCTATTTATTTTTTAATTCAATAACTGCATGTTTTCACATTTCCAGTTTTTCATTGTCTTATACCATGTCTTCAGCGTAATCACTTTTCTCTTGGAAAAATAAAGGAATGAAACAAATGTCAAAGTAATGAGTGAAATTAGGATAAACAACTGGAACAATAAAACAAGACATAAGGTAATTTTTCTCTGCTGTGTCATTATTTGCTTGTTTTTCCTAGTTAGAAGTTGCTTAAAAATGTCTGAACACTATTTGGAAGAACTGTGCAGCCTTGGGACTGACATTAGATTTATCACTACAGAACACAATGTCATTTATTGGGAAACTAGTAACAAAGATTCATAGCTCATTATTTGGAAATGATTAGGAACTAAGGCAAAGAAATACTTGCTGTTCCTGGGATGGCCATGAGCTGGAAAGGCCTAATAGCTGCACAAAGGGCAAGTGGAATCACAGAATGTATCAGCTGGAATCAAGACAGAGATGTGTTACACTGGACAAAGTCCTGGGGAAACTTTTAATGAAAGATAGGGTATGTGCTGGTTACTTGTATTCAAGACAAATATGCAGAAAGATGCAAAAGGATCTGTGGGAGACCATGGGCTCGTTGGTCTAGCAAAGGACACTGAGAGGGAATGGGAACACTGTCAAAAATGCACTGAGCAAACCCTGCAAAGAAGCTTCTTTAGATAAAAGACAATATTAGTACCAGAACAAACATGCATATATGAAATATTATTAAGTTTAGGCTGAAAATGAGAAGAGGGTTCCTTACTAGTATTTACAGTACAGCTGTGTCTAGTAGGACCAGCATGGCCTGGAACAGATTTTCCATAGGAGTAGCAGAAACAAGCAGGGCATTAGCCCTGATAGCCAAAAGATTCCTTGCCATCCTGTATCTTTAAAAAAAAAATTATTTGCAGATGAAGGAAATCACCATTTTAAAATGAAAATATTCTAATATTCTCTAAAGTTCCCTAAAAAAATTTAATCTGAGAAACATCACAGTAAGATACTCAGAGGAGAAACACATCTTATGGCTGCACTGCCATATCCTGTGGTGCAGGGGTGGTTCTGCTGTCTCTACCCTGAAGGAAATATGAAGATGAGTTTTCACATTGTAATGTCGAAAAAGGTATCTACTTAGCAAAAGCAACTGAATGAGGAGGGGTGAGAATTTCAATATGTGGTGAGGTTTATTTATGAGAAAATATCAAGAATGGAGTTTAGGTACTTGATTGTCATTGAAAATCACCAGAGCCAACAGCAGTGGTAAGAGAGATGCATTTTGGGGGCAATCAATACGAGGTCACACAAGTCTATGCATCTGTAATTCGGATCTCACACACCATCCTCACTTCACATTCACCTGAAATGTGACCCCCTGCTTGGAACCATGCCCAGACAAAAACAGTGGGGTTTTGTTGCAAGTTTAGTGTTTCCAAGGCCTAAATAAACCAATATGAGTGTTACTTTCCATAATAACTAGCAAAATCTCAAAGGACTCTGGTTTTGCACCCAGTCAAAACACAGTTCCCTCAAATCTTTAACCTTCCAACACTGACACAACGTACGTGATATTAGAAGAGCTGCTGGAACAACTGGAGATTACAGCTTCAAACCACGAGCTCAGTCTCAGAAAGGCAAACATAATAAAGCCCAAGGACCATCAAAATTTAAACCTATTTAGCACATGTTGAAGGCTTTTTTTTTTAATCAAAACTCTCTGTCCCAGAAATTAAAGAAAATGTTCTTCAACCCTCAGACAGATTTCTTTCTCTTAAAAGAATTGTGTTCTCACACTGGTTTCACGGAATAGCATCTAATACCTCTGACTCTGCATCTGCAGATACAGGATACAATAAGTCCTCTTTAACAGGCATCTTCTGCTCTTTGGACTATACAGAATAGTTTGGGGTTTTTTTAGTTGATCACAGTGATGACTATGAAAAGAATATTTGAAAAGACCCCAGCAAATTGCCTAGAGTTTCCTCTATACAGATGGGTACAACGCTATATGAAAGCTTTCCACATTATTTAGGAATTATAGTCCAACCAATATTCCCAAAGTTTGTGAAGACTTTGTGTTTTGTTTTGCAGTGAGCAACTCCTGGCAATACAAATTTTTGGGGATCACGTGGGTGTACTTGGCAGCATTTCTGTCAGAGTGGGAAAGGCACACAGGGTTATTCTGTCCTGGACTATTGGCCTGGGACCTGATAATCCAGTGTGTGCATTGTGTCCACCATTTAGTTCAAGCCTTCGGCGTGGGATACCTGCCCTGTGCTGGTATGGGGCGTTGGGGTCATACCTTCCAGGTGGAACTGGCTTTCCTTTTCTGGATCGCTGTGCTGAGCCTCTCACCTCTGGCTGTGTGGTCCTGCCCCTTCTCTTGTATTCCTCTAATCCTGCAGAGATTACCCGTACAGCTGGTTGAGCCATCAGAAAATATTTTGGGATTTAGGAGGTTGGGGTGTTTTAATTAATAACATCAGTGTTACATTGACTCATCTCTCTGCACCAAATTCCCGTCATGGAGAGGGCCCCCAAATCCAGTGCAAAGGTAAAAGCATTATGGATAAGGGGTTGGGGTGACAAGGGCAGCTCTGATGTAGACCCATTTTGTCAGGATTGGGCTCTTCTTGAGAAGCTACATTTTAGCTGTGCTCACACCCTATTTTTTATATAATCAGATTAGGAATTTTAGTCTTTAAAAAAAATCATGAACAAAATAATCTTTTTACTACGTTGACAGCATTTTTTTTTAATCAGAATACCCTGTGACACTGCATTCAGCCTTGATATTACATGAAAAATAAAATCTGTGTAAATTTAATTGCAAAACTTGCCAGTCTGAGAGCTTTCTTGATTAAGGCTGTGTAGTATTCATTTCAGTTTACTTGCTTGGGATATTGTCAGAGTAATTGAGACTAAAGTCACAGTGGCAAAGGCCAGAATCCACAATTCCCTGCATGAGTGTGAATGCCAGACTTGGCATTGTGTGGTGCATCTTTAAATCTTATCACTTACATAGAGACTAGGGCTGAGAAGAGACTAACCAGGCCCCGACTAAAACAGGTTTAAGGGTAGGATAGTATTTTACAGGCAGGTGAGACCTCTGTGTCCACTCCCAACCTAACAGAAGAGTTGGGGCAGTCTTTCCATGACTGTTTTTACACCTTACTGGCACTGGCACTTTTCCGCTACACCTTGTTGAAAAAGGTGTAGGTAACAACATCTAAGGCAGCATTGTGATGATCCACCACAAACAAAACTTGGATTCCAGGCAGAAGAAATTCTTAATTAAATCAACTAGTGTAATTTCTTGAAAAGACTTTAGCCAGACACACAGAAGTTCATCCAAAGGGATTTGCACTGTTGCAGATTTGGGCTGCATCAATGCAGTATTATTAAGATAGGGACCCTAGGATATATCAAAAAATATTTATAGAATTGCAGAATAGCTTGAGTTGAAAGGGATCCCTGGAGGCTATCTAGCCCAAACCCCTGCTTAAAGCAGGGTCATCTTGAGCCGGCTGTTCAGGGTCTTGTCCTGTTAAGCTTGAATATCTCCAAGGCTGAAGATTTCACAATTCTTTGTGTCCTTGCTCCAGTGTCTAAGTATCCTTACAATACGATAGATTATAAATAAAGAAATAAAGAAATAAATCCTTTTCACTACTCAGAAATTCCCTGTTGCAAATTGTGATTGTCAGCCTTTGTCCTTATGCTGCGTGCCATCGCAAAGGTGAAGACTGCAAAAAGATCCCCCTTTTCTTCTCCAGGTTCCCTCAGCTTCACCTTGTCTGTCATATGCTGCAGACTCCTGACCATCTTCATTGCTGGACACCCTCCTAAATGCCATTTTCATTCTTCTACTGGAGAGCCCAAACCTGAACACAGCAATTAAGGTGATCATGCAGGGTGATTTCAGCAGTTTTAACATTTATTGTCTCAGAAACATGGATTCTGCCAGGTCCTTTCTGAAGGCTTACATTATCTTCCTGATCTATTGATTCTTCATTATTTTTGTGTTCACATCTACATTGAAAGAAGTGTTACTTATTCTTAGGATAGACTTTATTCTTGAAATAAAAACACGCCTTCTGACATTTTAAATCATACTTGGAGGAAAAGCATTCTGTAGAAGCCTATCAGGTGTTACACAAAAGAAAGCAGAAATTGAGTATCAACTCCAGTGTGGAACTAAGACCAAATTATTTTTTAATTCCTTTTAGTTTTTGGCAATCCAACAAAGCACAAGTACTACAAGACATTTGAATGGTGTAAAATAAAACTATTCTACATATAAAGAGATACTGTAGAAAAGAGATACTATGTAAATAATGCAAAGTAAACAGCTTTACTTTTTTTTTTAATTCCTCCATATACAAAAGCCATTTCACTGAAATTTCTAGCTTGAAGAGATTTTAGTTAAATAATATGCTCATGTCTCATATCAATTCCTTCTCAGAAAAATAATTAACTTTTCTCATGAGCATTTTTTTCAGTATTAAGTATTTAAAGTCAGGGGCTTTTAAATATGTCTGTTCTTTTACCCATGTGGGAGTTTAGGTCTTTGTATTTTTATTCTGAACAGTTCCTAAACACTTTCTTTAAGCGAGGAGCGAGAGGGAATGGTTTTGCAAAAGTAGAATAAAATCTAAAGAGGTTAGGTGTCAACAAGACCTGTGGAACTGCATTCCACTCTCTGTTTTAATCTTGGCAAGGCATTTCACTAATGAGTAAATGATGCAAGCTGCACCTTGATTGTAGCATTACTTCAGTTGAACTTTCACCTTGTGGGAAGATGTTGGAAGACATTTTGAACCTGTTTAATATACATTCCAAGGGAAGTTGTTTAGTTGTTCTCAAAAATTAACACAAAATAAGCAACGTTAATCACGTGTTTGTTTGTTTGTTTGTTTTCAATATGACTGTAAGAAAATATTGGTCTTTGAGACAGTGGCAGAGCTTAGTTGCCAGGTTAGGAAAATATCAAGTACCTACTTAGCTTCATGTGTTGAAGTGCTTCCCTAAACATTTTTTACTAAGAAATGTAACCAGATCATTTTAGTCATTCCTATTCCTATTATGATTCCATCATAGGACTTAGATTATTTTAGGACTAAGACTGATCACAGAATTCTCTTTATCTGACAGTTTTAATATATATGCAAACTTGGTAAATTCAATGTTATGTTGAAACATAAATTAATGAGAGGGGAATTATTCTTTGGGGGAGGGGGGAAGGTTTAAAAATATGTGTACTTATCTGAAAGCTTAGCTGTTTTATGATAAAGTGTGCTCTGTGCTTCAGATTCTATCCTTTATACAATGTGAGGTAGTAATAAGTTTGCAAATCATAGCATTGAGTTTATTATAGCCAGAGTTTTATTTGGTCTCTTTCTTACAACTTTTTCTTACCTGGTCTTCAGTCCTAGAAGCTAAAAGTTAGGTCTTTCCACAGGAAATACACAGGCAAAGAGTTGGTGTCCAAGACTGAACAACCATGGTATAACAGGGTGTTATGATTGTTGCTTTTTCATGCTGTTTGGGTATGATAAATGTAATATCCCCATGCCAGAAAACGGGCATTAAATCTGTGAAAGCAGAAAAAGAATGGCTAGACTGATTTACCGGAATCACTTGCACGATTTTATTACTAAGTCACTATTTTATGAAAACTGTCATTTGTGTTGTGTGCCCTGTTTCTTTTGTTTACATTTCTTTTCTGTGGGATCTCTGTTTGGCACACACATTCCCCCCCTCCCCAGCAACCCTTGATCCATCACATCTCTTAATCCACCACTACCACTCAGACAACTTACACCACAAAACCCCATGTCAGCATTGCCCAACCCTCCAAACCAGTGATATCAGCCATAAGTTCAGCAGTCACGTCAAATATCTCAGGTCACAGTGACCACTTCCAAGACATGTTCTGATTCTACAACCAGTATGTACAAATCAGTGGTTGGTCAATTCTCTCAGCATGCTAAGGAGGGAACTCCTGTTATCTCCATTGCAATAACAATGAGCCAAGGCTTTTTCAAATAGCTCTGATTATTTTTGCACTATGAAAAGGCCACTGTGTTTCCTGGAGCTGTACATAGTACAATATCTTAGACAATGCACACTTAAGAAAAAGAACTTCCTAAATTTGTAGTCAAATATGTTCTTACTTATGCTTTGACCCATGTGGAACTGTCACACCTTTTCCCGTTTCCTTAAAGGTCAGTCAGAACTTAACCAAAAGAAAGAACAAGGCATTCTGCTATTTGGAAATCAAAAGCCAGATTTTGATTTGAATTAGGGTGGAATAAATTCAAGGTGGCTGCCAAGACTGTACATATACATCTGAACTCCAGCTTTGATCTAGCCACACTCTGTTTCCCTTGTGTAGAAAAATAACCCAAACCAAAGGACCAGGTAGCTGAGCCTGCCAGCTGGCTTTGGCTAGCTGTAACTACTAGATGAAGGGAAAAAAAATCCCAAAAATTGTCTCTACAACTGTTTGACATAAATGCATCTATTTGAATGAAATACAAAAACCTGAATGTTTAAAAAGACTAATGTTGCTTAAAAAATGTTGACCAAGGTAAGTAGATTTTATCTTCGGGTCTGGCTTCAGCCACATGAGCTGGTGATTGATCTGCAATGCCAAGAGAGTTGTGTGTGTTTAGCACCTCCCAGAAAAAAAGTAACAGGCTGAACATGTTTAGCCTGTGTTCTCTCTTAAAAGCAGCTGGGTAAGTGTCTTCTAGATTATTTGATAACCTTGTATGGACAACTGCCTGTAGTAAATAACATTCATTATGGTGTTTCTGTTGGGGCAGTGAACATGATGCTGTCATTTCTGAAGACATCAGAGAAGAGAGCACAGGAAACACATCTTGACCACAGAAATTGGAATTTATTCCCAGAAAAAGAGTTTTTTATAAAAATGATCCATCTATAAAATATCCCTCTATAAAAATAATCTGTCTGTGGGACTGATCCTGAAAACCAGTGAGAATCTCCTCAGCACCAAGGGTTTTTTCCTTTGGCTTCAGCAAAAAATACTTTGTCAAATCATTTGGGTTTTTTCTCATCTTAAAATGCTCTTGGTGCATGCAGACACATCTCTGGCATAGCACACCATGGGCACAACATGCCATTACAACTTCTTACCAAGTGTAGTTACTGCTAATGCAGCCACATAAAACTAGTGTGATCCATAAGACACGATGGGCTAAAGACAATGTGCTTTAAGCCAAGGAGTAGATTTGGAAGGTAAAATACAGAGGTTTTCTGTAGTTTTGTGTTAAAATAATAGGGTTGCAGAATGGTTGAGGTTGGAAAAGGCTTATCAGCTCATCAAGGACAAGTGTTAGCCTAACAGCACCGTGTTCACCACTAAACCATGTCCCCAAGTGCTACAACCACATGCTTTTTGAACACTTCCAGAGATGGTGATTGCACATGTCTCTGAGCAGCCTGTTGCAACACCTGAACATCTTTTCACGGAAGAAAATCTCGATAATATCCAACCTAAACCTCCCCTGACACAACTTGAGGCCATCTTGTTCTGTCACTTGTTACCTGGCAGAAGAGGCCAACCCCCACCTGGCTACAGCCTCCTTTCAGGGAGCTGTAGAGAGTGATAAAGTCCCTCCTGAGCCTCCTTTTCTCCAGGCTAAACACCCCCAGCTNTGCCCCAGAAAGCGCTTGTTTCCGAAGCCCTGCACTGAGCTCCATGAGATTCCCAGATTTCCAGGCCGCGCTCCGGCGGCGCCACGGGCGGAGGGCGCCCCCTCGCGGTAAGGAGGCGCCCCCACAGGCCGCAGTGACAACAGGGGCGGAGCGGTGGCACCGCAAAGGTCCCTCACAGCCTGGTAGAAGTCCCCGCTCCTTCCAAGCAAGAAAGGCAATATGCATGGCGACTTCTGTGGTAATTAAGCCGTTCAAGGCTTTTCTTGTCCTCAGCCTTTAATAATGATAGACCTTGGGCTGCCCTGTCCCCTGAGTTGAAGGACCAGGAGTGTGGGAACATTGACCTTCCGTTTGTGGACACTGAAATTGCAAGGGACCAGCTCTACCAGGTGAATGCTCAGAAGCCCATGGGGCCTGATGAGATTCACACTAGAGGTCTGAAGAAGCCTGCAGACATTATGGCAGGACCCATTTTGATCATCTACCAAAGGTCTTGGGAGTCTGGGGAGGTCCCTGCTGACGGGATGTTGGTCCCACCTACAACAAAGTATGTAAGGGAAGACTCAGAGAACTACAGACCTGTTAAAAATTATGGGGGAAATTATACTGGGTGCTATTGAAAGACAGCTAAAGAAGAATTTATAGTCACCATGGGTTCTCAAGGGGAAATTCTTGTTTAACTAATTTGGTATCCTTCAATGATAAGGTCACCTGCCTAGTGGATGAAGGGAAAGCAGTGGATGTAGTTTTCCTGGATTTTAGTACAGCTTTTGATTCTGTTCCCCACAGCACCCTTCTGGCCGGGTTGTCCAGCTGTGGGTTGAGTGGGTTCATGGTGTGCTGGGTGAAGAACTGGCTGAAGGGCAG
>VWZT01014919.1:22334-38960 GCA_013397055.1 Pachycephala philippinensis
GGATCTTACCCACACCCCCTCCCTCCCACTCCCCAAACCCGCCGGCCGCCGGGCACACCCTGCTGCCCTCCCGGCCCTGTACCCTCCTCATCCGACACATCTCTGGCCCCAAGGACTTTGCCTTGCCCCCCAGCACATTTCCCTTCACCCAGTTGGTTGCTGTGCCCTAGGCGGTCCTCCACCCCATTGCTTGCCAGTGGTCCTAGCCCCGTGGCCCATCATCTCCCTTGCCCCACTGTCCACCAGTTCCTTCCCAGGAGTTTCCTTCCTCACCCCTTCCCCTCAGACACAACAAGGGCCAGCTACCCTTCTCCTCCCAGCTCTCACTGCGGGGTAACAAGTGGCCTTATCCTGTTTCTTCTTCCCTCCCTCACCTTTCCCCTGAGGTCCTGGACCTAACATAGCAATTCCTCCTCCACAGTTTTTTCTTTCTTTGCTGCAAGAGGCCTCTGCCTAACTCTGCATTTCTTACTTTGTCATCACCTCCGAACTCATCCTCCCCTGCAGTATTTCCCTCTGCCATTAACTCTCCCATGCAATCTGGAGACCAGGGCACCTCCCAGCTCTTCCTCCTTCCAGCACAGGAGCACTGTGTGCACCAGTGCAGCCATGGCAGTGTGGAAGCCACTGGGCAGCCAGCTACAGTCCCTTATTAGTGTTTTATCTGCCTTCTGCACCTGCTGTGCACTGATGATTGCCAGGAGTCTTCACTAATACCTCTACCATTTATAATGTAGCTAAACTAGCTCAAATGCTGCACTGAGTATTAAATACTCTCTCCGCTCTGTTACAAACAGGTAGCAAAATTACCCTCTTTTCCTCCCCCAGAAAAGTCTCAGTCATTTCCCAGTTTACAAGCTGATACTGTCACTCACTGTTGTGTCTCCGTTGTTATCTGTAGTGCTTGCCACTTCAGGCAAGTTGTGTATGGATTTTAGTTTGGACTTGGGGTTCAATAGATATGAATTCATGGCACGGACAAATGCATAGGCCATCTCCATGCACCTGACCCACGCACCTGTTGTTACTGGAATGTTAGCAGGAGGATTGAAAGGGCCTTTTCACTGGCCAGAATCAATTCCTCTGTACTCCCTGTCTTCTGTCGCAACAGTTGTGCAGATTCCCACACCCACCTGAGGAGGTGGGATTGCACTGTTTTAGTGGAGGACAACAACTTTTTTTTTCTCTATAATAAGCCTTAGAGTGAAACAACAATTAATTTTCCTGGGCTTGTATGAGTCACAATTTCAGATGTATTTTTGCAGGTAGGCTTCTGAAGGGTTAGCAAAGAAATTAACAGTGTTAATGGAAAGCTCTTAGCATTTTTCACCCTCTTTGTGCTTTCCAGACAGAATGTAGAATACTTGTAAATGAGTGACTAAGAGTGTACAATCTCTTTATTTTGAATGTGCTGACAAATAGCCAGGATGGCCAATGACAAGACACTCGACTGAAAGAAATGCAAATACACAGAATCTTGCATAGATTTAAAATCAAGTGATAGCCATCCTTTAACCCCAGAATGCTCAGGGAATATACACTGATGAGTCATGCAGTCAGCTGCTCTTCAGTTTACCTCTGTGTTTTTTCTAATACGCAGAAGATACAACCTGAAGAAAGTAGTTTTAAATATATGCCTTTGTTTTTCTGCTAAGAGTTTCTTGTTGGTTGGTGTACTAAATATCATGGTGTTTAATGTATAGTCTGTTTTACATTTAGTCAAATAAATTGTAAATATTTTACTAAGTTACACCACAGGTTTAAATGTTGCACTTTCTCTTCTCTGCTAATGGAGAACACTACAGATCACAAGCAAAGACGATCTTACGGAAGAGCTAATTACTCCAAGAAATTATCTAATTCGGGGGAACACCAAGCACTTTGCAGTTCTGATTTCCAATTCTGCTCTGGCTCACTTGCACTGGGATTTTAGAGGAGGTAAAACCTGTCTGTAAAGCTCCGTGGGGAGTTCCCTGCATGCAGCACAAACTACTGGCTGCATAATTACCCCCTTCTTTTGGTCCCAGGCATTAGGGACATTCCCAGGGGAAGAGGAAGGTGAGACACACCTGCCATCACAATCTCTTGAAAGATGTCATGCACTGTCTTGGAGGAATTACTTGGGAAAAATTCTCACATGTCTCTGGTTCATTGATAATTCTGTATTTGAACTGGATTTCATGCATTGACTTAGAAATCATCTTTAACATACCCTGACAGGGCAGTTATTGAATATGTTTATTTTGACATCAGTAAGACATCACTAAGCAGCATCTCCCATTGTTTGAGGTGCCACAAGGACAACAACAACAAAATCAGTAACACCTTTAACACCTTACTAAAACAAGAACCTACAGACTTGCTTAGTATAGACTCAGGTCTGTAATGCAGATTAACATAAATGGAGGGTACACCCTCAGTTTCTTTCTACGTTCAGATCAGTCATTTAGAGAAATCTGCTACTTTGGCTGTGTTTTACACCGTCTACTTTGCTACGATTATTGTTTGTTTGTTTAATTTTCCCATATTTAAATCCAATAATATATTTAAATCATGAAACCTCCAATGCTATAAAAGGCTCGGTAGTGGTGCTAAGACTGAGAGATCATTTCAGTAGAGGCAAAATATTGTGGGAGTGCTTCCATTGACCCACTTTTTGGTAGACCGGGATATTAGATACATTCTGCTTCTAGCATGTCTTGAAAATAAAACTCTATCCTATTCTTTTTCAGTAAGCAATATATATTTTCAAACTTAAGACCATTACAATGTAGTCTTTAGTCATAGTGTAAAAATAACTCTTCAGAATTAGATAAAGCTTTTAGTGAAACTTTGGTTCATCTGGTAAAGATCAGTAAGATCATAATGAAAGAGAAACACTGACTGACTTAAAGCCTCCCTAAAGCCATAATCTGATGTGATTATACAAAGAATCATAGAATATCCTGAGTTGTAAGGGACCCACAAGGATCATCAAGTCCAACTCCTGGCCCTGCATAGGATGACCCCAAGAGTCACACCATGTGCCTGAGAACATAGTCCTAGTGCTTCTTGAACTCTGCCAGGCTGGTGCAGTGATCACTTCCATGGGGAGCCTGTTCCAGTGCCCAGCCACCCTCTGGGTGAAGAACCTTTTCCTGATATCCAACCTAAACCTCCCCTGACACAACTTCAGGCCATTCCCTCGGGTCCTGTCACTGCTCACCACAAGAGATCAGTGCCTGCCCCTCCTCTTCCCCTCACAAGGAAGTTGTAACTGCAATGAGATCTCTCCTCAGTCTCCTCCAGGCTGAACACTCCAAGTGACCTCAGCCACTCCTTGTATGGCTTTTCCTCCAGACCCTTCACCATCTCCGTTGCCCTCCTTTGGACACTCTCCAATAGTTCAATGTCTTTCTTATATCATGGCACCCAAACTGCCCCCAGCACTGGAGGTGAGGCTGCCCCAGAGC
Source organism: Pachycephala philippinensis (assembly GCA_013397055.1). Taxonomy (NCBI): domain Eukaryota; kingdom Metazoa; phylum Chordata; class Aves; order Passeriformes; genus Pachycephala; species Pachycephala philippinensis. Next base: position 25,787 of record VWZT01014919.1, read on the forward strand.
AGAGCAGAGGGGACAATCCCCTCCCTTGCCCGGCTGGCGATGCTGTGCCTGATGCCCCCCAGGACACGCCTGGCCCTCCTGGCTGCCAGGGCACTGCTGACTCATGAGGTGTAAAAGCACTGGGACAAGTTGTGTGGGGAAGTGGTGGCATCACCATCCCTGGAGTTATTTAAAAGATATGTAGGTGTGTCAACTCAAGGAGGTGGTTCCGTGGTGGACTGTGCAGTGCTGAGTTAACAATCATAGTCGATGATCGTAAGGATTTTTCCCAGCCTAAATGTTTCTGTGGTTCTATGATACTTTTCTCAGATTGTAGAAAACCACATAACATGACATTGCATGCATCGATGTGCCTTTAAAAATTTTGTATTGATTTTTTTCTTGAGTTACTTGAGTTTTCTAAAGCCTCTCTGTTGTATGAATCTTTTTTTTGGTTATGAGAAAACTAGTTTCAAATTCTACATACCAGAAGTACAGAAAAAATTACTGTTGTCTCACCAATATATTTACCCAGGTTTTGTGATGTACAGCACAAAGTTACAGGATACGTTTTAGTCATCTCCATTAAAAACAATACATACACATAATTCAATATAATGGCTTAGATCCTCAGCTACTATAAATTAGTACATCTCTGCAGAAGGGACTTAAAACAGATGAGGGTACTGACTGCTGTGTATAAGCATCCAAAAACACACAGAGGGCTGTGTTTCAGTACTCCAGTTCAAAGATACATGGTATAACATCTTTTTATTTAGAAATGCTTGGCAGATGATGCATTGCATTTTCAATACTAACCTACTTTCTTTCCTGGCTAATGCATTTCTTTGTTTTCAAGGTTTGGGGTGGGGGGAGGGTTGTTTGGGTTTGTTGGTTGTTTGTTTGTTTTATGAAAGTAGGTTGTATTAGCTTTCACTTCTCCAAATACCCTTTTTGCCACCCACATTTGCTTTTACTAGAACTACCTGAATTATTTTTATGCCTTCATTTGTGTTTGCAGACACTCTAGAGGAAATAAAAATGGTTAAGAAAGCCAGAAACAGATCCTTATGGCACCTTTATTTAAAACTTCACAAAATGTGACACCCCTCCCTCACTTATGGTCTTAAACAATTTTGTGAAATGGTGTGCCATTTTTCATATCCAGGCTATTTGAATTAATCTGAGGTTAAGATCCTGTTGTCTTCACATTCAGAGAGACACTACATGGACTCTATTGCTGGGAATGTAGAAAAGATCTTTCTAAGCATTAGGAGAAACAGTCCCTCCCTCTTATCTAAATAAAACCATTTCAAATGCTGTTTGCTGTGGCTAAATGAATTTAGATATGCCAAGAAATCTAAGCCTTATTTATCTGTGCACTTAACTATCTGTAACAGGACTACTGCTGCTAATTTTACCTTTGTGTTCAAATTGTTGTCAAAAACTCTGTGAAATGTGATGAACTGAGAATCAGAGGGAGCTACTGTTATAGAAAGATGTGCTACTGTGAACAGTTCAATCTCCTTCCTAAAGTTTCGAGTTTGTGGCATCAGCATCCTCTTCATAATTGTAAGATAAAATGGAATTCATTCTTAGCTTATGTTATGATTTCAAATAATGACTGTTTAGAGATTGTGCATCTCATTTCATTTGGAGAATACTTATATATACACCAGCTATATATTTATGCCAGCAACAAGTGCTTGTGTCCACTCCTTGGTAGGCTGTCACTTCCTTTAAAATATCTCTTCTCACCTCCTTTCTCCTCTACTGCTCATGATTAGAGACCTAAAATAAGTTTTTAGTTCCTGTATCTTTCTCTACAGTCTAACACCTTTTTTCTTATTCTAGAGCACATTAAAAATTCTTTCAACCAGAAGAAGAGCCTCCTTCTTCCAAAATTCCTTCCAGTGAATGTTCTGGGGCTTAGAGGGCTCAAAAGTGGAAAATATCTCTTGCCAGACCTCGTGCCAAAAAATTGTAAATTTATAAAATATAAAGAGCTTTTGAACCTCTGTGTGAGAGACGTGCTGTAGGCAGACATGTCCCTTGCCTGCAATAAGTGTGTGTTTGCCCAGCTCACTCAAAATTTTTGGACAGTTTTGTTCAGAGGGTTTCCTTTCTCTGGCTGTTACGTGTTGACTTCTGCAAGCACAGAGAATTATGGTTACCTATATACCCTTTCCTTTAAAGAATGTTTCTGCAAGGAATGCAAAAGGATATGCCTGTATATTGGCAAGTTTAGGCTCCAGATTTCTTGACATATGTGTACATATTTCAGTTTGAAATAATTGATTAGAACAAAGTGAAGTGCATGTTTATATGAAGCTGAAGGACTCAGACTTTACACCAAAAGTATATATCTTGTCTTCCGTGAATATGTCCCACAGTTTGCTAATAAAGACCACTTTGCAGAATAATCCAGCATTCAATATTTTCCCTAGAGGTGTTGGGTTCAGGAATGTTTAGAAAGTGAATTTTGAATGTAGGAAAAAAATTGTAGTCTAGTAGATAAATTAATATATTTCAATCAGCTTTTAAAAAGTAAAGTTATTTAATAAAATTTATAAAAGATAAAAACACATTGTCATATGGAAAAGTAATCACCTTTGAACGAAGTGAAAATGCATTTTAATTTTCCTTTTTCTTTTTTTTTCCCTTCATAGATCAATAACACGCTCTTATTATCGCAATTCTGTGGGTGGCTTACTAGTGTTTGACATCACAAATCGACGATCTTTTGAACATGTGAAGGATTGGCTAGAGGAAGCAAAAATGCACGTGCAGCCCTTTCAGATTGTGTTCCTCTTAGTAGGACACAAATGTGACTTAGTGTCACAGCGCGAGGTTACAAGAGAAGAAGCTGAAAAACTGTCCTCTGACTGTGGTATGAAATATATAGAAACTTCAGCAAAAGATGCCACAAATGTTGAAGAGTCCTTTACAATTCTTACACGAGACATCTATGAACTTGTAAAAAATGGAGAAATCTCAATACAAGATGGATGGGAAGGTGTCAAGAGCGGCTTTGTTCCGAATGTTGTACATTCATCAGAAGAAGCTGTAAAGCCCAGAAGACAGTGCATCTGCTGAGTTTGTAGCATGCCAAAGAGCCCATGGGGTGTTTAGAAGATGATGCCAATCTAAATGACAGAAAAATAATTTTGAAACAATATTAGATCATGACATAGCTGAATCATAGAATGGTAATTTGGTTTTGTATCCTTCTGTCTAGGTTATAATCCATAACATTTTAAGTGCTTTTTTTTCTTTACAGAGTACAATAACTTTGTGTGGTCTTCAGGAAAAGAAATCATATATTGCTAAAGGGAAAACTAATTCTATCGCAAGACACGGAGAAAGCGCAATAATCATCGCGACAACATCCTCGCTTGGGCTTTGTATTTTGAATACTGTTTAAAATCAAGGCTTGTTAGGTGAGGATCAGATGAGCTCATTACTTTTGTTCATCCTGCCTTAGCTTTGGACAAGAAAATATTATACCTTATACTTTTTTAATATGATTCTTTACTCAAGTGCAGGGTTGCTAATGACCATTAAAGTTTAGAATGCTGTAGAATTTGATAATAAAGATAACTCTAAGGAAAGCAAACTGAAAGATTGCTCCAATAGGAAACGCTTTTGATATGACAATGAATACAAGCCTTACTAAAGAAAAAGAATGTTTTAGAAAAGATGATTTATTTGTATACAAAAATAGGGAATAGAAACAATGGAATTTATTATTAAATATTTTCTCAATTGCCAATGAAACTAAACATAACATCACATATGATCCAGCTGTTATTTGACTTGTATACAAAATAGCTTTCCCAGCCACTGGAGTTACATTTCAGCGGCCAGATGCTCAGCTGGGTAATTATTATTGTCACACTGATGCCTATGGAATTACATTAATTTACACAAACAAATTCCATATTAGCTTTAAAAAATAAACCTACTTCTAACTAGAAGTAAAAACAGTTAAAAAGTGCTGCAACCCATGGGAACCCAGGCCTTAAATTTGAGTAGAGCAAGGACAGTTTTATTCTTAGCCAGCAAATGTTAAACTGTTGTCTAAAAATGGAAGGTTTTCAACAAAAACTGTTCTGAATAGAGCATTTGGAGAGGAAAGAATTTCTAAAATAATGCTGGGCTACAGAGAGCAAAGTTAGAGAACTCCTAAGAAAGAAACCCATAATAGCTTTTAATAACAACAATAGGAGAAATCTGTGATCATGTAGCATTTTACTGAGCTTGGAGTCATCTTCCTACTCCTCTGAATATAACACACTCTAGCTTTATGCAAACTAGGTCTAGCACTTAAATACCAAATAAATCTATTTCTATTTTATTGTAGTAGTATAAAGGATGACTTGATCTCCAGAGTTGGTAAACGCCTACAATTTATCTGGCATACTCATAACCACCAAACATCAAGCCATATCTTCATATAAAAGTGTGTTATCGCCTACAATTCTCCTTTTTCAAGACCAGGCAACAAGTCTATCTAATCTAATTTTCTTCTTCAACAAGCATATGTTGGTTTTCTCTCAGGTTACTTTTACGTTCTTTTACAATCCTTTTTCAAATATTTCGCAGTATGGAGACAGGTTGTTTTTACAACAGTTACTTTATACATTTAGGGCAACTAAAATCTTTGACTTCAAAGGGAACTAAAAGTTTAAGTTTTTCTAAAGCCTGATTCTTACTTGCACTGAGGCACAGTTACACTATCATGGAAGGATACAGAGGCCTTAATATAAACAGGAATCAGCCTTAATTCATTAACAAATAAAACAGTTAATTCTAGTCTCAGCATGCCACAGAGTAATTGCTGTGAGCCTGATTCTCTATTAAGCTACGTGTATTAACACCAAATCAACTTTGTTTGGAGGGTATTTTAGGCCCTCTTTACAAGGTAAACATGACTCCAGATGCCAAAACGTAGTGTGGTATCAGGCTGCGTGCATTTGACACTGATTCCCTTATGATATGAGGCCTATGTTGTGAATCTCAGAAGATCTTCTCTTTGTTGTATAAGAGACCAACAAATAAATCAGTGACTGGGGAATCAACAGACTCAAAAGTCTGTCACTGGTTCACTGTGTGTTCTGAGCAAGGCATTTGCGTTTTCTGTGCCTCACCTTCTGTATCTCAAATATAGAGATGATTGTTCTTCCTCAAATTCACAAAGACAGCTGAGACCAAATCAGTCTATATGATCTCCAGTCCTGGACTCTATCCTCTGTGTGCTACCTACTTTTGAGAGTTTAGCACCATGGGATGTGGATATTGGTTTCTTCTGACATACCCAAATAACAATAATTTAAAAAAAAAAAAATTAAAACAGCCTTATAAGTGCCAGGTATTGATGTGAATCCACACTTCATTGCCCATTTCATTACTTTTAGATTAAAATCTTGTATCTTAAATTTTTCTTCCTGAATACTCTGGAGCCAATGAGATTTTCATTCTGTATGAGAAAAAAAGGGGGGTATTGGGGGGAAAAGGACTGGGAGAAGAGGGGAGTGGAGGGGAGGTATGCACAGAGAAATAAACAATCATCAGAACAGAGCCTTAATCTCTGTTGTCAATGTTGTACCTGTGGTGTCACATTTATTACACTCAGAATAGAGCTTTTAACCAGATTCAACTGTGTAAGGAACTGGTATTGTCAATGCAACTAGAAGAGAAGTTCACTGCTTTTTAAACTTCTGTGCACATAGTTGTCTTATTTGTAATTCCTAAAAATGTAGATTAACATGTACTTTCAAACACTGTCTGTCTTTATGATATATTAAACCACTACTGTACCTTCTCACTACACACTTGCAGTTGATAGAAATGTCTGATAAATAGATAATTTGTTGAAATGCATCATTTTCTTTTCAGATGCTTTGCAATATGGTATGTAAGTAACAGCTTGAATAAGCTGTAGAATGGGTTATAGTTCAGTGCATGTATATTCTTTTTTCCCCCCAAGGAAGCATGAATATTGATAACAGAATTAAATTCCCAGGAATTGCAGACATTAGATAAATCTTACTTGGTAGCCAAATAGAAAACTAGAAAATATTTAATAAGAAAACACAAACTTTGCAAATTAAGGTTTGGTCAATCCCAGTTAGGAAATGGAGAATGTTGAAAAACCTTGAGAAAGGTTTTATTTGGATTCACAGGCCTGGCAAATGAATGGATAAAAAGTGTTGTTTTGAACTCAGAAAATGTTTAAACTTCCGTATCTTTCTCTACTCATTAAAATACTTTACACATGAATTCTTCAGATATTTTGGCTTGCTCATAGTTGTATCTGTCCCATGTAAGAAGCAGAAACCAGCCTCATACCTTAGGAATCAACCAAGGAAAAGATTCTGAGGTAGCAAATGTTCGTATTGCTCATTTATGCCTTCAGTGTGGAATAGATTTACCGATCTGACTTCAAACTGGCGGCTGTCCTGTGCTCACAGATGATAATGCAGGCTTGACTGAGCCCCAGGCACACCGTGCTGCCCTGTGCTGAGATCCCTCCTGCCTCACACCAACGGTCACTGGTACCCAAGTCGCCTGGCTGAAAGCGAACGTGGGCGGATGCACCATGATCTCAGATATTTCAGTCTCAGCATTTCAGCTCCCTTAGGGAGTACATGCTTCATTGCCCTCTTTTTACATAATTAACATCCAGGAAGAGTGCTTTTTCCTTCACTGTAGACCCTGGCACAATGTGAGCTCCTCCACATCTCCACCTTTGCTTTTTATGCAGAGCTGGCACAGCAATTTCAGCAACCTTTATTCAGCCTTGAAGAAAAAGAAGGAAGGCTGAGGGTTTATTCTCTACACGGACGTGGAACCTTACCACAAACATGCTGGACTGTTTAAGAAATCATTAATTACCAAAAAACAATTGTCAATAGCAAAAATTTGCATTGCTCATTTCTTAGAGTCTATAGACTATCTTTCAAATAAGTGAATGAAATTAAAATTCTAAAAGAGGAATCTGTAAAATATAATTCTCCCTAAAGAAGCCTAATGGATAGGACTATGCAACAAAATAAACAGATTTTAAAAGTCATAATAAATAAGCATTTGTGCAATGATCCTTTGCTCTAGTACTTAACTGTGTGGTAGCACAAACGTTGCCTAAGTTCTTTAAGGATAATAATGGTATAATTGAATGTATTTAAAACTAGAAGAATTCAATCAAAAAATCATCTGCCTGTCCTCAGAGAAAAAATATTACTATCTCGTGAATGCATGTAAACTTACTTCCCAGCTCATTTCTAGTAGTAATTCAATGGGTCTACTGCTACATCCCGGGATGCTCTCCTCTGAAAACTGACTACCTACATTTGCTGTTGTACTCATCGACATTTCCCCCTCTGTGAAGTGAATACAGCTCGAGAAAAACTGAATTTCTCTTTTAAGCATGGCAGAATTGTTTATTGCATATCAACAAATGCGCAAATCTGATAAAAGTAATGCAACCAAAGATGTGCTAGTTGAGCTTAATATGAAGACTATGAAGGCACAGGTTCCTGAATACAATTTAACTTGCATAATACTTAATCAGTGGAGTGTGAAGAAAACTAAGTTGGCTCTGCAAATATAAAAGCCTTTTCCCAAACAGGACTTCTAATGTGGAAGAGCTGGCTCAATAGGCAGCGGATTCTATTCTTCATGGAGTTGGTGCTCCCACAGGCAACCAGTGGAACAGCAGCACATGGCTAAAAATGAGCCCAGGAAAAGAGCATCGTAGCACAAATCCACAAAAATATAACAATGTGGGCTTCTTACCCTGGGCAGTCAGAAAACAGTTGTTTGGCAGCGAACGCCACTTGCATGGCTTCTTCTTCCCTGAACACCCATTACCCACAGAGGCTAGACAGGAATGGGGAGTAGCAGGCTGTTTATGGAGGAGTTTAAATAAATCTTCATTTAAACTCAAATTGACAAATTTAAAATCCCAATCCTAAAATGCTAGAGTGGACAAATAATTTAACGGACAAATTTAAGTGGACAAATAATTTAAGTGGACAAATTTAAATAATTTAAATAATTTCTCTCAGAGAAAGTAACGTTTTAGGCTAGACCTGAGCTATGCAGGGATGGATGCTCAGCGTGTAACCAGCAGAGAGATGACTACTCCCTGGAAGCAGTACTGGGAGCCAGCTGACAGCACCCTCCAGCCTCCTCACAGGCTACAAGGGCAGCTCAAATTAAGATTAACCTGATCACAGGCTGCTAAAGGCTCACCTTGCAGCTGAAGAGCTTCTACAGAAAGGTAGAAGTAGCAAACCTAAAATCTATGCACCATAAATAAAAGCAATGTCTAGGTAAAAAACCTGACATTTCAGCTATAGTTCAATTACTGCCATTCCTCACTGCTGTGGTTTCAAATCTGCGCAGTCTACGCAAACTGAGTTTTCCTACTCCATGAAAATTGTGGAAGGACAAACAGCCTCCTGGAGCAATAAAGTCAATCACCAGGGAGAAGGCTGCACAAGATATGGGTGGAAGGAGGACACATAATTTTTTCCATCCCTGCACAGCCCTGGGGAGCAATGAGACTAGCCACTTCCAGTGCCCTTAAGATCGTATAGAAATATCCATCACTGTTGTGGGACTTGTGGGATGAAAGAAAGCGCCAAGGACCTGGAGTCAGCACAGAGATGCAGGCTATTGACTTCCCAACTCCAACGCTCCCTAAGGATAGGTTACCTTTGTGGCACAGCTGCAGGAGCACCTGGGTATAGCTCTGTGCTGGCACTATGTCTACATTGCATAGTGTCTACATTGCATAAAAGCAAATGTCTACACTGCAGGTTTTTTCCCCTTTCACCTTCTCCCCCATGCAGTTTCTTTACAGGAAGGGACTGTCAGAAGACATATCTGGCACCAAGGTCTGACAGTGAGCAGGGCAGCAGTTGAAAATTTTAGTGGTAGTTGCTAAGTTTTAAGGTACTAAAACTGAGGGGAGGAATTGTGGAAAATATTCCAGTCATAATCTTAGTAATAAAAACCTTTCAGGGCTGGCACTGCTCTGCAGCACTTTCGAGAATTGTCCATTTTGGTTAAGTTTTCAATGCCAAGGAAATAGTTCAGCTATTTAGTAATAATTTATATTAGTTTGTCATTTAAAAATAATTACTGATTATTATTCAGGGAGAAAAGTCTTCTCTGTGCAGATCATTTTAGTAATTTTGCTGACATACAGCTTGTGTTATGTGTTTTAAAAGGGCAAGCTATGCCAAGACATAACTTTAAAATACGCAAATCTCAAATCCCATCAATCAGACCATTGAAATGCACAGTTCATTTTACTGGGATTTTTCTCTGCCCAATTCTCTGTGGAAAAGAGAGTCTGATTCTCAGAGAAGCTTTTAAAACAAAAGAGAGACAAAGCTTACTGAGCACTGAAAAAGAGATGCAAATGTGAACAAGTGTCAGAAAAGTAGAACATGTTTCTTCACGTTGTATCCTCTTTCACTCTACCATGCTTCACAGCCCAACTGTAGCTCCCCGAGTACATAGTGAATGGAACAGTAAATTTCTAGCTGTCCAAAAACCACTAGGAGATCGAATGTAATTCCCCACAGCAGTTCTCTGAAGCTCTGTGCTTGGGTGAGAAACAATGGCCACATTCTGCCTAACGAATGCCATGTGCTTCTCTGTGTCCCAGGAGGAATTTGGCCTCAACAAAAACCCTCCCGCAGGTTCTGCCTGCAAAGTCACTCTGCACCACCCCACACCATCCTCAGTGACACTCAGCATAAAAAGTGTAAGGTTTTCCAGCAAGGAAACTATGAGGGAATAGCACTGTTACCTAAAAAATACATAAGGGAAAAACAAACATCAGGGAGAGAGGTTATTTAAGCTAAAGGACAATGTTGGCATGAGAACAAAGGGGTCATACTGAGATGCACAGGATAGGTGGTTCTGGTGGCGCTGAGATAGCAAAGCTTTGGGCCACTTTAAGTGAAAGCAACAGTAATCTTGACTGCCACATGCAGTCACTTTCTTCAGAATGCCATTGTCATTAACTGAAAAGGTGATGTGAAGCCCAGATAGTAAACACCAGAAGCGTTTGCTTTCTTGTTGAAATGGAAACAAACATAGGAGAAGTTTGGTCACTGACAGTGCTTCGTTTTTCAGTGACAGGTAGATGTCTGAGTGTTCTTGCCCTTTTAAAAGGATTGACTTTGGTGACTCACGGCACGGTTTGTGCATGAGGTCATTGTGACAGTCCACAGCAGTAATAAACAAGAATTTCCCACTGAAAGAAAAACTGTTAAGTTTTAGTATCCCACTGAATATAACTAGTTTGATGGGAGAAGAGTTTAAAATGGATTAATCAAGCATCACATGTTTGTTCCCCTTCATGGACTAAGTGAAGATTAGAAGAAACTGTGTTCATCTTATTGGTACATGTGTTTCAGGGCATTAGAACAGATCATAGAAACACATATTTCTCTCTGATGCAACTCATTCAAAGCCTGGAATCAGTTCACTCCAACACATCCAGAATATTATGATGGTATTAATTTCACTGATCATCCAAATCTTAATGAGCTGTTCCTTGCAAATCACTTTGAAGCCATGGACGTGTCTGGGATTGTCATTCACTCTGCCTTTTACAGTCCATGCAGAGGATATAAAATTGTAGGCCAATGTAGTACCAATCAATAATTAATATCTTCATTACCAGCAGAATTTTATAATAATCCATTTGTAATAGAATTAAAGCAAATAAAACAATATTAAGTAACACTGAGCACTGTCTAAGCACCCTGAAGGGGTAGTAAAATATTATAAAACCTTAAGGCTCAAAGATGTCTTTACTTCCCAGAAGATTCATGCACAGATCTTCAGGGAAAAAACCCAAACAATTACAGTCATTGCGTAAACCATGCAAAATTAGATGCACACTGTTTTTAATGTCAGTAACAAGTACCACTGTTTCCTTGTCTCCCTGCTTCTCAGATGTTATTCCTTGGCTAGCCTACTCATAACTTTTGCACAAGAGCATATTTGGGCAGGATGCACGAACTCTCATAGTACAGTCATTGATGAACCATCCAGGCCAGCAGTATAAATGTCACGTAATGGCTACCGGATACCTAAGGGGACATAGAAAAGACCAGACCATGAAAAGTTCTCAAGTGCTCCTGCATCCTGTGCACTCCTACATTTTTGTGGCAACATTTGGTAAGTTCGGATGAAAAGTGCAAATATAGAGAAATCCATCATTTTCATAAATAGCATTTTAAAACACTGGCCAACTTCACTTAGCTTACATGCTGGTTAAGCAAAAATTGCAGTTATAAAATTCTAATTATTTGTGTTGTGATTTTGTACTCTAAGCTTTGCCTCAAATGGACCTGAGATGAAGTTCTTTATAGTAGTTCGTTTTCTGGCTCTATGTATCAAAAGCAGTTTATAAACATCACTGAATTGTGGCATTAATAGCAAACATATATTAAAAAAGAAACTAATGGAAAATGAAAAGAACAAAAAATATCAAATAATTGGAAATGCTCACATTTTTAAAGGGTTTGGTCAAAAGAGAATAAATCAGTTCATAGAGTAGTGGCTCATAGAAATGGCTGTCTCCATGTCACATTCTGTAGAGTATGTGCCTCAGCTTCTCTGGTACTTACATACCTGTAACATAATACACAGACTGGGCAGCAGAGAGGCTGATGCACAAATATACAATGTACACATTTTACTGCTCCTGCTGGAGGCCTCCTAACTTCAGCACTGTTGTAGAATATATGTGCAATGGAAAATGCATAATACAATTAGATCTATATTGCATAATTATATATTATATGTAAAAATGTATAACTGTGTCCATTATATGTGCAATGGATAACGTATACTTAAATATTTACAGTACAGAATATATAATAAGAGCAAAGAAAAAATCATAAACTAATTGGAGCATTTGGAAGTTGGAAAACTTGTCAAAGTAGGAGACTATTCAATACCTCCTTTTCCCTTCTCAATTGAAAGAAGGCCTTAATATGACTATTGTAATTTATTCAGTTAATAAGGCTGCAGGCCACATTTGGTCAGCATTATCAAAACTTCCACAACAGTATACATGTTTCTTAAATATTTTTTTACAGCTTTTCTTATACTTGAGGATCCCCATCCTCTGCAATATGAATTTATCTTCAAATCCTGTGCCCCAGGAGAGGCAAAGGGAGAGCTGCTGTCCCTGGTGGCCAGCGGTGTGGCTGTCCATGCTAATGATTCACGGCAGACCAGGTTGAACAGGCATCATCAGCTCTCAGGGCTCTGAGCCTGTATGAAAAACTTGGTGAAATTTTCTTCAAGGTACATTTTTAGGCAAAGGCTAAATGTTTTAATAGAAAAGTGAGATTCTGTTTTATATAAACTCTGAAATTTTCCAAATCCTTCTCAAAAAGTGCCTAAATGCAAACTTTTCCTACTTTTCCCGTGTCTCACTGCCAAGAGCTGGACTTTGGTGAACCTTGTGTGTCCATTGCAACTCTGAATATGCTGTGATCACAGAATCACAGAATGGGTCAGACTGGGAAGGACCACAGTGGGGCATCTGGTCCAACCTCCCTGCTCGAGCTGGGCCATCCTAGAGCACAGGGCACAGGATTGTGTCCAGACAGCTCTTGGATATCCCCACTGAGGGAGACTCCACAACTTCTCTGGGCAATCTGTTCCAGTGCTCGGTCACCCGCACAGTAAAGGAGTTCTTCCTCATGTTCAGGTGGAACTTCTGTGCCTGTTGTCTCTTGTCCCAATTGCTTGGCACCACTGAGAAGAGCCTGGTCCATCCTCCGGACACCCTTCCTTCAGATACTAACACCCTTACCGATTCTGTAAATAGAACTTGTGACAAGTGGCACGAAGCGTGACGGCTTAGCCGGAGATTGGGTGTAGGGCAGCGACTTGGCTTCGCAGCACACGGGTTAGTGCGGGAGGCCGTGCGGGGCTGTGCCCGCCGTGCTCTCCGCTCCCTCCGGCCGGGCGTGCGGGGGGCCGGTGCCACAGCACCCGCGGGGACAGGACGGCGGGACGGGCCGGGGTTAGTTAATCAGTTAGAAGTCAAGTTATTTCTGTGCTTACAAACCACAGCGCCCCGGCACACTGACCCCGCGGGGCTGGTGAGGGCAGCGGCGGCGGGGCCGGGCGGCGCGGCGGCGGGCCG
>VWZT01014924.1:0-20456 GCA_013397055.1 Pachycephala philippinensis
CTTCCGGGAGGGCGTTCCCCGTGATCACGAGCCGGGCTGCTTTCAAACCGGCCAATCAGGAGGCTGCTTTGGCTCGAACTGGCCAATGGCAGGGCGCGGCCGCGGGAAATTTAAATGCCGCGTGGGGCGGCCGTGGGCAGTGGCAGCGTGCGGCAGCAGCGGAGCGACCGGCGGCGTTCCCGGCCGAGGTGTGGGGCTGCGATCGGGAGCAGGAGCCGGGTGTGGGGCGGCGGGGACTCGGGCCCTGCTCTGCCCTGTTAGAAAGCGCCGTGCTCCGCCGGCAATCCCTGCCGGGACGCCTTTCCGGAGGCTCCCGCATCTCCGCTGTCTGCACTGGGGCTGACAGGGCTGGTATATCCCAGGGCGGGCTGTCGCTCCGGCGGGGCTGTGGCCGAAGCGAAGCCAATTCTTATGCAGGGGGTTACGGTGGGGATGGCCAAGTTGCAGGCGTTTGCCTCGTTACCCGTTTTTATGTGCTGCTGGCTGCACCGGCACGGCAAACGTCCCCGGAGGGAGGTTTCCCAGTGCGAGAGCTCGCTGTTCTCGTCTGAAAAGGTCGGGGTGGAGCTGGGTGGGATCCTGTGCAGTACAGGTACGTGATAGTGAAAATAGTAGTTAACAGAGGGTGTGTGTTGTCTGTGGGGAGGAAAATCTATCTTGCTCCTAAAAATAATAACTAATAGTTTTTGGTTTAAAGTGTCTTAAAATCGTGTGAGTCTTCTGCTTTTGTGTTGATGCTGGAGCTTGTTGTAACATCTGGCTGTTTAAAGAGACAGCTGTTGATTAAGTCAGAGGTTGTTACAGTTTTAAATGCAAGCAAGTGCCTCTCATTCTTGAGTATTGATCCAATTTTTAAAATTTAACTTCTGTGGAGTAAATTTACTGTTTCTTTGCTCTGTTTTCAGGCGTGTTTTTATCTGTCCCGCTCAAAAATCTAACAAGCAAGATGTCTACTAATGAGAATGCCAACACACCATCAGCTCGACTCAACAGATTCAAGAACAAAGGAAAGGACAGCACAGTGAGTACTCTGATGCAATTAGTACTTTAGCCAGCTATTGTCTGTTTAAACCTAAGTTTTAAAAGCCAAGAACTTACTCTGAATGTTTATCATCCAGGAAATGAGAAGGCGGCGCATTGAAGTCAATGTGGAGCTGAGAAAAGCTAAGAAAGATGACCAGATGCTTAAAAGAAGAAATGTGAGCACTTTACCAGACGATGCTACTTCTCCCCTTCAGGAAAACAGAGGCAACCAGGTAAGTGGGCACTTGGAACAGACATGCTTGGAGGGTCTTGCAGTCTAAGCTCCTGTAGCCAGACCAGCACAAATCTCTTCTCGAGGGTGGGACAGCACTACTACATGTGCATTAACAACTCGGGCCTGTACTGTCACCTCTAATGGACAGCACTCTTAAACACAACTGTCTGAAGCTACATTTTAAGCCTAACAAAACTGGTATGGAGTACTTGGTTATAAAAAGCTTTTAGCAGTTCAGATAAGTGCAGATAAAGCTGTAGCTGATGAGGTTTTGAAATAGGCCATGGTGGTGCTACTAAGGGAAGTGGCTGTAAACTGGGGCCTGTTCGTGGTGTTGTGTAAGAGCCCTCTGTGGTCAGGAATACACATGACTCTCCCAGTGAAGCATTCTAACTTTTTCTTATACAGGTTTTGGCACACTGGTCAGTTGAAGAAATAGTCAAAGGAGTTAATAGTAATAATACGGAGCTTCAGCTACAGGCTACTCAAGCTGCCAGGTAAGCAGGTCAGAGGAAACCAACTCAGCTGTGCAAGCCAGTAACTAGGCAAGGTGAGAGAATTGACTTATGAGCCTAAGTGGCTGCTTATGTCTTTCTTACCAGGCAGTATTTCAACAAACACCCAGTCTTATATACAATGTTGAGGTACCCATAACTTAGGCATAATTTTATTGAAACCATGTGGCTTTTGAATATTTGAAGTGCCTGAATATTTTAGTAGGACGAAGTAATTCACTCTAGTGGTGGCAAATTAAGCAGTAGTCACCTTAGATTTGAAGGAGTAATTATAGTAAAGTCTTTGTTATGGCAAAGTAAGGTACCTTTTAAACTGTGTTAATACTTGGCCCTGATATGTATGTGAGTGTGGGGATCCACCCGAGAATAATGTGAACAGTAAGACTGGGGTTTGAAGTTTGCCAAGTTTGTTTCTCCTTCCAAATCTAAAATATCCTTTAGCAAGCTTGCATATTGCTGCAGAGCTGCTCCTGGCAGTCATTAACCTCTCTCTGCTGAGAAGCCTCTAGCAATTCAGATGTTTTATGACTCTTGCAGGTCTGCTTTACTTCAGAGTCTGAACAGAACCTCTTACATAATGAAGACATGCCAAACCCAATGTTAACAGAGGCCTAGGAAGCTAGTGTTCAGCTTGTCTGCATTTCTCCTTCATGCTGTGTTGTATTGCCTTCTCTGAACGTTAAGACAATGCAAAATGTTTTTAATATGGTGCTTTTAGAACTTTAATTTGTTGTTCAGATGTTTGCAGGCAAAAATAATGCTTCCTGTTTGCCTTCCTCCTTAGGAAACTCCTCTCAAGAGAGAGGCAACCCCCAATAGACAACATAATTCGGGCTGGTTTGATCCCGAAGTTCGTCTCGTTCCTGGGCAGAGCAGAGTGCAGCCCCATCCAGTTTGAATCTGCCTGGGCGCTCACCAACATCGCCTCTGGCACGTCGGAGCAAACCAGGGCAGTGGTGGATGGCGGGGCAATTCCAGCCTTCATTTCCCTGCTGGCCTCTCCACACACCCACATCAGTGAGCAGGCTGTGTGGGCCTTAGGGAATATTGCAGGTATGTCCATGTGCTGCACAGCTCTAATTAAACCTGTGCCCTTATCTGAGGTGGGAGGACATCACTCCTGCTCCATGCCATGCTCTGTGCTGAGCTGCTTGGGAGCTCTGCCCCAATGGCTTTCCAGTCATGACATGCCCAGCATTGCAGAGCATGCTGCAGGCAACTCTTTGTCTTCAGACCTGGTATGAGAAGGCTCATGCAATGCCTGGCACAGTCTGGGTTGTATTGTGGGTACTGCTTCCAGATTTCAGCTCAGGTTTGATGGATCTCTGATCATGCAACAACACAAACCTTTTTCAGACATCTCAGTGTTTTTGTGACTCAGCAATGAGCTCTGCTCTGTGTGTTAAGTAAAAGGGGGAAGGCAGGAAGCAGTGACTCAAATAATTGTGTATGTGATGGCCAATATTCCTTGCTTTGAAACAGTTGCTTGCTGATGGGAAAGTACCGATATACAGAAGTTTCTCATGCTTCTTTCAGGATTACTTGATCTGCCTGTGTTGGATCCAGTTATTAAAAAATGGTCAAAAAAAAAATCAGCTAAATATTGTACCTGCTGTATTAGGGTTTCCAATGGCTGTGCCTTAGAGAACAGTGAGTCTTCATACAGAGAAAATTATCTTGTTTAAAAGCCTTGTTTGAGTGGGGTTTTCATAAAGTTTGTCCTTAGAGTTTTAAACTCAATTATAAGGTATTTTATTATACCTTGCAATAGAATTCTCAGTCAAACACTGACATTCCATCAGCGTTATTCTGTAGCACCCAATCATGCAGCTGATGATTATAATTCAAGTCCCATATTGTGGGGAAAGCTCTGTTCTAGTGTAGGACTTAAAATTGTCTTCAAAGAAACATGCAAGACCTCATATGGTTATGAACTCTTAGGAAAAGCTGTATAGAAAACATACTCTGCATTACCTCTTCCAACACAGAAGGTTAAGCCCAGTAGCTTGATTGAACATGCTTGTCATGTGACTTAACCATGGCAGTAGTCTTTTTGTCCTCTTGTTTCTTCTTATTTTATCTAGCCATTCTTAAGGAGTAGAAGAATTAATCCTCTAACACACAGTGGTTCTGTGTACACATGTCCCTCTTTTTCTGGTCTTCACCTGGCTTTTTTTCTTGTTTTTTTTTCCAGGGGATGGTTCTGCCTACAGAGACCTGGTTATTAAATATGGTGCAATTGAGCCACTGCTGAGTCTCCTCGCTGTTCCTGACCTCTCTTCCCTGGCTGTAAGTGTGCGGAGTGATTTGAGTTACAATTACTGAGTAAAACCTAGCTAAACTATTGCTAACCATTTATTTCAACCGCTGCAGTCTGGATATTTACGCAATGTTACGTGGACCCTCTCAAACCTGTGTCGCAATAAGAATCCTGCACCTCCCATAGAAGCCATCCAGCAGATCCTTCCAACTCTTGTCCGGCTCCTACACCACGATGACCCTGAGGTGTTGGCAGACACATGCTGGGCAATTTCCTACCTCACAGACGGTTCCAATGACAGGATAGAAGTTGTTGTGAAAACTGGATTGGTGCCACAACTTGTGAGACTCCTGGGATGTAGTGAACTGCCAATAATGGTAAGTTATTGGATATGCAGGCTGCTGTTGCTTGATTTGAATCGTGGCTAGAACTGCAGTTAGAGAGAGTAGCGTCCATGTAACTGAGTGGTTCTTTTCATACATCAGTCAGGTGCCTGTTCTAATTTTTGTGAAGTGAGACTTCAGTTTCTCTCCTGCCTGGGTGCTGCCCCACACGAGACAGACTGCTGCTGGTGATGACTATCAAGCTGCCTTATATAATCATTGGATTTACTTCACAGGCCAGCACAACAGTCAACATTCAGTAAAGCTTGCCTTTAAATTGCTGTTGCAGATCCAAATTCTAGGGACAGTGTTTACAAGTGTGCTCTGTGCACACTATAATTAGAGTATAATAAAACTGCATTAGTATTTAGCAGGTAGTTTCCCTAAGCTCTGTCATGGGTGGTTGTTTGCAGACTGGCCTTGGAAGGTGTGCAGTCTTTGCATGCAGACATCAGTGTCTGCCTGTGGAATGCTAATGAGGAGCCCAAAACCCACTGTACACAGCAGATCATGCTGTTAACTGGGAAGGTTAGAGTGGATGGCCATCAAGTATGGCTGTGTTTGCTATACTCTAATCCGGTTTTGAACAATTGTCCTAAGTATTTGGTTCTATTCATCTTTGTTTCAGACTCCTTCATTAAGAGCCATAGGAAATATTGTCACTGGTACTGATGAGCAGACACAGATTGTTATTGACTCAGGAGCACTGGCTGTCTTTCCAAGTCTCCTTTCTCATCATAAAAACAACATTCAGAAAGAAGCAGCCTGGACAATGTCCAACATCACTGCTGGGCGTCAGGATCAGATCCAGCGAGTTGTAGACCACGGTCTTGTGCCTTATCTCATTGGTATTCTGAGGAAGGTAAACAAAGCCTATATTTACTATGTTGAGCCTTTTCCTATTACTTCTCTGTGTTCAAACACTCTGCTTTTACCTTTGCAGGGGGATTTCAAATCTCAGAAGGAAGCTGTGTGGGCTGTGACGAACTACACGAGTGGTGGAACAATTGACCAGATCGTGTATCTTGTTCAGGCTGGTGTTCTTGAACCCCTACTGAATCTTCTCTCAACGAAAGACAGCAAAACTGTGCTTGTTATCCTGGATGCGGTTTCCAACATCTTCTTGGTATGTGGATGCAGTAGACTTGATTATTGTCCACATTGTTGCTAATGGCTCTCCACTAGTTGCTGCCATATATCCTTCCTGAGGTTATTCCACATTTTTCTCTTGCAGGCTGCTGAGAAGATTAATGAGACCGAAAAGCTTTGCCTCATGATTGAGGAGTGTGGGGGTCTAGACAGAATTGAAGCTCTCCAGTCGCATGAAAATGAAGAAGTGTACAGAGCCTCATCCACCATCATTGAGAAATATTTCTCAGCAGAAGTAAGTGGCTTTAGGGGTCTTTTCCACTTTTATTTTCTCTTCCAGCACTGATTGCTAGATTAAAATGCTACTGCTGTTTCAACATTCTTTTCTTTCCTTGTAGGAGGAGGAAGACCAAAATGTTGTACCAGACTCTACTGCAGACAGCTACACTTTCCAAATCCAGGACAATACCCCAAATTCTTTCAACTTCTAGACCTTGCATATAGTGCAACCACCTACAAGTGGTTTAGCACACAAATGGCTGCCACCTCTTTGTCTTAATAGTTCCTCTTGCCTTTACTGGTTTTTCTGTGTCTTGTAGCACTTTGTCCAACTGAAACATACTTGAACAGTTCAAACTATATATATGTATCTGTGAATTTCTGAATGTAAATCTCATTCTTTGACATATACTTGTAAATACTTCCTGTTTCTGTCCTTGTCAGGGGAAAGAATGCATGTGAGCAATTCAGGCCTCTCACAAAGCATTGAGCCACTGCTCTGCAGGCCTCCCCATAACCTTTTACCTTCTACGTGACCTGTTGCAGTAATGAATGCACTGAACAGGCTTTTAAAGAAGACTTACTTGAAGTTCAATAAAGTGTTACCAGTACATCAAATTGAACTGTGTCACTTGCTCTCTTAAAAGCTGACTGATGGGGTAAGTAAACTTAGTCAAAAGTCAGTAATGGCATGAGCACAGGTCTAAACCATGAGATTCAATGCTGAAGATGGTGGATTTAAAACAGTTTGGTCACCCCAAGCTCTGATTTCTGCATACAGCAGCCTTCTACTACAGGACTAAGGAACTGCTGCTTCTCTCCAGGCACTTCCTATAGAAATCTGGCTCATCTTACCTGGTGCATAACTGAGCTACAGTAGCTTCAGCCTGTTGGAAAAGTATTTTAAAGATTAATAGTGCTACTTAACTGTAAGTAATAGTTTGGAGGAGAGGTAAGTATAGCAGTTGACCAGTTCTATACATGTTCAGGTAGCCTTAGGACAGAGCATAGGACATGCTTTGAAACAGTTGCCTGCTCTAGAGAGGAAAAATGAAGGCCTTGTCTTGGACTCAGCTGTCCCTTTATTTCTAAAGTCATTACTTACAGGAACCCGTTTTGTCCCTCAAGGGGGTTGTGCAGGGTGGGGTTTGGAGGGGGAAGGGGGTTGAGTTGGAGAGGAAGAACTGTAGTTCTGTTTTCCAGCTTTTTGGAAAAACTTCGATTGAGCTATTTAACTTGAACCTCCCAGGAGTCAAATGTGCTGGGATAACTATTGTCTCAGCTCCCTGAGTGTCTCTAGCTCCAATGATGGTGCAGGAAAGGTCAGAGTTCAGGGCTAGATGTTTCACAAACATGAGTTAATTGGACCACAGCATGTCACTTTTTTTTAGCAAAAGATTAGGGGGAAAATTCTGATATGTAGGCAGTTCTCCCAGAATTCCCATTGGCTTTGCTTCTACCTTTATGGGTGGAGGAGGAATAAAAAACTAAACAAATACAAAACAAAAAAATCCCTTTTATTCTGCTAGGTGAACCTGATAGAAGAATCTGGTTTTGTCTCCTGCATTAGTCACCTTTTGTGTGCTCCCAAGTTTATTTTGAAGTGCAGATATGTAGAAAAGTGGATTTAGGTGTAACTCTTTGGCAATCCATGGAAGATCAGGTGTGCTTCATGAAGAATTCACTCTTGTGTGCTGCTAACAAAGATTTCTTTCAATGGGTTATTACTAATGTGGGTGATGTCACTCTTGCTTTCATTAGTGTGGGGCAGGTCTGCTGCTCCCTGGCCCACACTTGCTGGCCAGTGACTGGAGGCTGGTGGTGACAGTCATCCAGGGGACTTCTCTGGGTCTTAGGTATTGCTGATTGTGATGATGTTACAAAGGGCAGCAGATAATTTGTCTGCATCTACAGCCCTATACACCTTATTAGCAACAATATTGTTTTGTGCAGAGCAATCGCTGTGAGTCACTGCCATAATGATAGTCCTGCTGGGCTATTGAAGCTGTGGGAGTTCCTGCATCCAGCTCAGAACGTGGTCTTGGTGACACATGGCTGTCACTGATGTATCAGCAGGAGCTGCAGATTTTACCTGTCACAAAGGAGATGGGCTTGCAAGAACCACACTGTCCTGAACTGATTAATGATGACCTCATTAATCAAGTGGTACAGGCCTCCATACTTTGGCCTGTACCACTTGAGCTGTTTAACTCTAAAACCAGTGCAGCATGTA
This sequence comes from Pachycephala philippinensis, assembly GCA_013397055.1. Classification (NCBI taxonomy): domain Eukaryota; kingdom Metazoa; phylum Chordata; class Aves; order Passeriformes; genus Pachycephala; species Pachycephala philippinensis. The sequence continues at coordinate 8,018 of VWZT01014924.1, forward strand.
CTAAGCCTTACTGGGGGTGTCTCTAAAGAGGCTGAACTGTGTCTGTGGTCTGTTCCCAGCCCTGCCTGCCCCTGTACGGAAGGGTGCGGCCGCAGGTGCCACCCAGGACCTCTGGAAGCAGCCGGGGGCAGTGCCAAAGTGAGAACACGGCCACCACAGGTCCCACAGCCCCCCTGGGGCCGGAGTCTGGTATTGCCATATCTGTGCACAGGGGAGAGAAACACCCTCCTTGTAATGCTGGAGTCTTCACTGTTCTGGGGGCAAAAGCAAGCAACCAGGGCATTTATGCACCTGCAGTGAAGCCTCCTGTGTCCTTTGGTTTGTTGGCAAACCTCCACCCTTGACCTAAAAGCATCGGTTAGAAAATCATGATTTTCTGTGTGCCTGTAGAGAACTGAAAGAATTAAACTCTCTAAAAGCAATTATGCGAAGTTATCTTTAATAAACGGATGTTACTTGCCCGTATTTGCTGTCTGGGGGTTCGTATCGGCGGTGCCGTGAGGACCCCTGCGCTCAGCATCGCGGGTTTCACACGGCTGCACCGCAGCGCAGGGGCCGGCAGAGGGCGGTGCCGGCAGCTCCCAGCCCCGCCGCGGCGGGATCATCCCGCCGGGAGCGCTCAGGTGCGGTCTGCTCCATTTCCCTGAGAAACAGCACCGAGCTCCAGCTTCGGGGCACTCAGTGTGGTTACACAAAACATCTGTGTGCTAACTCCCAGGTGTTTAGCTAGGTTAAATATTGAATGTAAGATACAATATTTTAAAAGCCCCTTTAAAATCAAAGTACTGTTTCCTAAAAATACAACTACTTCTTTAATTGCTCTTTAGCATATGAAATTAATTTGGCTTTTCTGTCTCTGTATATAGTAAATGCAGAACACTTGTTCAATAGTGCTATCTCTATTTATTTTTTTTCTGAATTGCTTGTTTCAGATTTATCCAATGTATTGAGTTAATAATAGAACACTGTGCATTCTTCTTTAGATGCCTGACAGCTCAGTGGCTTAATCATTAACATTCTGGGGACTGAGACTTTGTTTTTATCCAAGAAAAATGTGTTCAGCCTATCCACCAGTGAGCCCTGTTGGCAGCACGTATGTCCACAAGCAACAATCTACAATGATTATGAGTAAGTGACTGGGGTGAGTCACTCCTTATTCTAAGAAAATGCAAACTATTTCTGAGGTTAGGATCACAGTCACCCATGAGGCTGCGTCTCTAGCTTCAAAAAAGTGGTAGGAGCAAAAAAGGAAGAGGAGAATTGTTATTGCTTCTGGTTTTTAGCTTGTTGGGTTTGGTTTTTGGGGGGGGATTTTTTTTTTTTTGTGCATAGCCCAGTCAGATTTAAGAGCTCGTCCTCTTTATTTGTCAAATGCCTCATTCAGGACAAGGGCTGGAATCAATGTCTGGTGGCCTGTGTGTCAGTCTGCCAACTCCTCTGTGCTGAGAGCAACAATAACAGACCCCTGCTGACATCAACTGGCTTGGAATGCAGTTGTTCTAATGCTACTTTATCTGTGGAGTGATGGCAAGACTGCAGCCTGACATCTCAGCAAACGTAACTGCCTCTGAAATTCTGATGGCAGCAGATGCTGCCTGGCTGATTGTTCCATTTGCTGTTCCTGAAGGTGCTAGGCTCTGGAAGGAGAGCAGGGACTTTACAGTTCTGCAGTTCAGTAGCATGTCTGTTCACTTTCCCCTGCAGGAAGAGCAGTTTAAACTGTGGGAAAGTTAGAAATGGTTAAATCAGTAGAAATCTATTTTTTCTTTTCCTGTGAATTAGACTGAAATATTCTCTTAAGCAAAGCTGCTTTCTGCTGCTCTATCCAGAATGATTTAAATTGCACAGAACCACAGTGGTGTATCAGCAGCAAGAAGCAGCTGTAGTTCTGCAGGAAAAGGAATTCACTACCCCACAGTATTTCACAGATCTCTTCTGTTTCTAAATCTATTTTACAGCAGAGCAAACTGAGACATAAGAAAGTTATCCACAGACATTCAGAAAGTTGCTGGCAGAATTCACCTGGAGCCTGGGAATCCTGATGTCTGTCCCTGTAGTTAACCCGTGGCACCTCTGGTCACAGTTATCCTTTTGCTGAATACAGGATTATCCCAGGAGTATTGAAGCTCTTTTGTGATGAGGTATGATGTAGATTTAAGTACAAGTCTAAACTTTGGAAAGTGTGTAAATTGGGAAGAGGCACTGTTAGTCAAAACAGAAGTAATTAATGAAGGTTAATTGTGTCTAGTTATATTTGACCTATAGAGGAAAATGTTGGGACTTTCACTTAAAACCTAACAGGAAACACATTAACCCTTTGGCCTTCAGAGGAACGTTAGGAAAGAAGGCTAAGAGGGAGTTAGGGGACCCCCTCCTTAGGCTGGGAGGGGTGCAGCTCTGAAACTGGAAATTTCAGGGAAAACCATTCACAAGAACACTCCAGCTCCCAGTGTGCAAAGCTGTCCGTTGTGTTTGTAAAACACTTCCTTCTCACTGATCCAGGGAATGGCACTGACACGAGGCAGGCAGAAACTCAGCCTGTGGACAGCTGAGGGAGAATTGATTTGCTGTGAGTTTCGTAGCACTTCCTATGGATTAAGGGTCACTGGATTCCAGTCCTGTTCCTGACTGCAGAGCACTGTCTGTCTCAGACTGGCTCCAGGAAATGGACGCTCTTCCGCAGAAGCCAGAAGATTTCGTGGAAGAGCCATGGCCTCTTTCCAGGTTGCAGTTCACCCACTGCCCTAGGGAGTGTCATTAATGGGAGGGAAGTGAAGTTGGGGTTTAAAGGGACGAGGAGGGGAGAGAAAAAATAAAGCAGGATGGAGAAGAATCCTGTCAATTCTTACCAAGCACATCTTGCTTGACCACATTAAAATGTTGTGCTGATCGTTTAAATAACACAATGGGCCAGCTCCAGAAGTGATGTGTAAACGATGTATCAGGAACAGTTTCAATTGACTGACACACTGAACGCAAAATCAATGGCACTGACTTCACTGTGGGGGAGTTTGGATCACACCTATGAGCTCAACAAAAGAGGCAGTGCAATGAGGAATCATTCTCCTTTATTTCGTATCTTTCTCAATTCGCATTGCAATGCGAAATGAAAATTATGGAGTCATCTTTTGAAAGTCTGATTTATTTATCTATAGATATAAAAATTATGAGGTCATTCATTTATATATTTTTATATATGTGAAACAGTGGAAAGCTGCCTAATTTTTTTCTCTGTAACAGATTGCTTTGTATGCAGCTTCACAGGGGTAAAATAGCTGTACCACCAGGAGTATTAATAGTGTTCTGTGGGCATATGGAAGATTGGAGGTACAAAGTTATCAGAAAATCTTCAGTAATCTCCAAAGCACATTTCCACCATCCCAATCACTTCATTTTTACCCAGTATATGAAACAGATGTAAAAATAGCTCTTTCATCAGCGGATTGCTACACATATTTGGGCTGCAGAGGCTCAATTCTGTTCAAAGCAGTACTGTGAAATCATGTGCAGAATGCGCTGTTAATCAGAAGCAGCAATTTAATGTTACGTATCCATCTCTCCTCCCACCTCCAGCTCCCCTTCCCAATTCTGAGCAGGAAATGACACTTGGATGGAGCTCAGCACACTGATTTTCTGGATAGACTCTCTAGGAATGAGGAGGGACTTGAATTCTCTCCATATGTCATTTCCTTTCCCCTAATGGCTAAAAAAACCCCATTGCTGCAGTTCATATAACTTATGAGAGAGAACATTACCAACATAGGGAAATAAGGGCAGGGGGATGGGACAGGCAGGACAGCCACATTCCACTCCTGAAGAACTGCTCTGCAAACTTGAATTGAGCAGGAATTTTTCTTCTGTGTACAAATACTGTTTTATGCAGTTCCTTAAACTGAAGCTATTACCTTGTCTGTACTTAAGTGTGTATCAACACCTGCAGTCTGGGGCCAGACAGGGATTAGGAAAGGAAAACGTAAGCAGAGGGGGAGTGGTAACAACTCTGCAAGATGTAAACTAAGTCAGAAAGGAAAAACAGAGGGGATTGAGGGAGACTGACAATGGGGACCTAATAATTTTTAATAAATCCAATTTTAATAGCAAATGATCCTAGAAATTACTTTAAAAAATCAGATTAGCCCACTCCTGCAGCTTTCGTCCAAACTGTCTTTAAAAACTTTTCTGTTCAGTACAACTAAGATGCAGATATCCTACCCTGCTGCAGAACACAAAATCTGATCTGCTGTATTGCACAGCAGATTTGCAGCTGTCAACAGAACTCAGTGTGCTGTAGTTACAAACAGGAAAAAGCAACCCAGGAATAAACATGACATAAAAAAACCTCAAAAAACCAACAAAAACCATTTTAACTAAAGGGAAGGCTTACTTCCTCATAGCCAACCCACTGTGTATTAGACCCAAATTAGAACATAATGTCTTTCTAGCAACATAATCCAAATGTTTGTTAAATTTGTAGCAACCAAACTGTGCAACGCTTTGCAGAACAAATGAGAGATGACGTTTGCTCAAAACCCCCGAATTTTGCAGTCAGTGAATGAGTGCATGTGCACAGAGGGGCTGGATGTGTCTGCTCACAGGGTGATTATATCTGACTGCAGAGCCAAGCCCTCTCATCTTTCATTAGACACATTGCCTAATTAGACACGTTGCCCCTGAATTCTAATGCTAAAAAGAAAAGGAGAAAACCACCTTTCCTCCAGTTCTATTTTAAAGGGTTTCAAGAGTGGAATAAAGGAATGATTCAAGACACATGGTGACAGATTTTGCTTTAGGTTACTTTTAGCACTTCACTAGACCCACTAACCTACTTAAATATCTGTGCTCTTCTTATCTGACATAAAACCTTGCTTTGTAACTTTTAAAATGAAATATTTTAGAGGTATTTTTAGAGATAACTTTAGCTTAAATCCTCTCAAATTGATTTCAGAGTGGACTTGTGGGTGATTCTGTAAAAAGAAAGCACAAAGGAAGCCAGTACAGCCTGTGGATAGGTTAGGTATTTCTGCAGTTCAGAAAGTTTTAGGAATAAGTTTTATTTTAAAAAAGAGGGATTGTTGAGTTTATTGAACCTGCAAATGCTTTTGTGTCATGATTGAGCTTATTTATGGATTTAGTTTTCATGTAGCATGTTTATAAATGTCTCCAGACTTCATGTAAGACAAAGCAGAGAGTTTCCAAAGCTGGACAGCCTGGGCTCCTTTCAGCAATTCCCAGAACTGTGAGTAGACGTGGTTTGCACAGTCTGAGACAGTTCATCTGACTCTTAGTGCCTGCTTCCCCATGGCAGAAAATAATCATCCCACGGGGTTAAGGCTTTGTGAGCTATTTTTGGGTTTGAACATTGCAGATTCAACTACCTGCAGGAGTACACAATATTGTTATAATTTGATACATTTCCTGGAATTAATCTTGTCTCTTGAATGGAAAGCTTTGGAAGTAACTTGAGCGAGACACATGGAAAAACTTCCACTTGCTTGAAGAAAGAGAGAAAATCAGAACTTCGAGGTGGGGGCTGTTTTAAGTGGCTTACACTGCCCCAAGATGCCCTCCCTGCCAACACGAGAGGAGTCTGCTGCCAGCCTCTTGCCTATCTGTAGCTGCATTTGTCTCTAACAGCCACAGTCCCTGCAACAGGTTAGACTGGGATAAATTGCTTCTCTTAAACCTCATCATAACCCCTGACACGTGGAATTCTGGAAAGCTTGGAACGTTAATCTCTGGATATTTGGATAAGTCATGATGGCCAGTGAGAAGCAGTTAATTATGCCAAAGTATTAAGGCTTATCAGACAATGCTGCAGGGCTTTTGGGGAGCCAGGAAAGCTTCTCTGCTTGCCGTGGCTGCATGGATGGAAGGTGCATCATAGAATATTTGTTACTTCTTCCAAAGCATTAAGCAGAGGTTGTGGTGCAAGCTGGGTGTTAACTGGGCAGACAAAGGACTGATTTAACAAGGCAAACACCTGTCAGTGTATCACTTCTGATCAACAGTGGCTAAGGGTTGAGTTTATAGCAGCAGGACTGAGTCAGCTTCTGGCATCCCTGGCAGTGGCATCCTGCTCTCAGCATCACCGCTGTAATTACAACTCAGAGATTTGCAATATAGGAGATTTTACAGCTCACCTTTTGCAGATGACAAAGTCATTATTTCAAATTGATGCTGGGTCACAGGGAATAAGAAAGATTGGAGAAGGTTTGATATTCCTTTAGTGGCTAAATCATGTGGCTTGGTTAAAACAGTGCTGTATATCAACTCTTTAAATACTTATTTGGGCTGAGATTCTTCCCCAACAGTTCCACTGGGACAATACACACCGTGTGGAGTTGAATCAGACACTATTTGCAGACAGATGTTGTAGCACAGTAGCAAACTAAGTTCTTGATACATGTCACTCAGAGGAGACTGTTCCCAACTGTCTTCTTCTATAAGGTCTTCTAGGAACCTATTTTGTATCAGCCAAGGAAATCTAAAGATGAGATTCTACAGTTGCTTCATTCACAACACAACACAAGAAAGTTACACAGAGCAGTTGCACAAGGGAACATGTGGTTCTTTAGGAAACCTCAGTAATTTCAGTTGGAATATTTAGCATGTAGCTGTCAAAGCACTTGACAAAGCCACTCGTCCAAGAGTCAGGTAAAGAAATTGTATTACTGATAGTGTTCTATGACTAAATAAGTGGAAATGATGGAAGAATAAAGAAAATATTTTTCAGAGACCATTTGGAGGTTAATTTTGTACTTCAAGTCAGCAGTCGCATCAATTTTGGATGTAAGACAAGTCAGGGAATGTATTTTAAGCCTAAGATACATCACTGTGCGCAAAGACTGAAGCTTGGCTCTGCCCTGTGTGCTGGGCTGTTAAAATGCTGTGCAGCACCTGCCACTGGGTTCTGGGCTGTGAGACACATCCTGCAGCAGAGAAGAGTTGTGACATGAGCTAGACAAGGGGCTGGCCTGGCACATTGGTGTCACCTCCAGCCTTTTGCCCAGGCACCAGGACATGGTTTCTCACAACAGATTTACCCCTCTCAGAAAGTGGATTTCAGCCTCTGTCTAGTAATAAATTGTGACACATCTATTTATTCCATGTTCAGTGCCTGTCTCTAAAATCTCCCTTTTCTTCTTCTGCTAAACTCATATTAGGATAGTGCTGTTCTGCAGGACATGATGAAGAAATAACATGGCTAAAGAACTCCATGGAATATCTGTGCATCAGTTACTAATCTGTTCTGGATGGATGGACTTAAAAGTTATCTTAGTGACTAACCACTGGAAAATCCTGTGATATGGAAGCTCATGCATTTTTTTTGTAGCCACAGCTGCAGTCATTTCCCTTCAGAGACACATCATTTCCCCAAGACACATCCTGTCTCAGAGGGCCACGGTGTCTCTGCTCCAAGCTGCTGTCCCCTTTCGCAGTAGCCAGCGCATGGGTGGAGATTTCCTTCCTAGTTTCTTCTCCTGAAAAGCTTCATCTCCAGCTCCAGCTTGAGAAATGGATTGAATCTTGACCTCTTGCATAAACATTGTCTCTGCATGCCAAAGGGAGCCTCACTGAGAACCAGAGCCCCTGTCTAGACATGTTTCTTCATCCCAGAACTCTGATAGGTTTGTCCTCCACTGCTGGGTTAACTCTCTTTGTCTCCGAGCAGCAACAGTGACAGAGTAAAACCAGATATTTAAGCATGTGCATCTCAATACTTTAATGTAGCTTGTTCCGTTCATCAGCAACATGAATAATCCTTCAGTCTGACGATTTTCCTAATCTGCAAAGGGAAAAAAGGAATCTTGTACAAAGTGAAATTTTCTGTTCCTCGTCTTCATTCCTGAAATGCAGAGGCATTTTATACATAACTGCAGTAGGGTTTGCTGCTTTTGTACAGAAGAGCAGCAGGGAAGGTAACAGAAAGCCTTATGGAGGACAGAATTCCATTCAGAAACAGGACAAAAAATGTGATGGAAATGCAATGAATTCAGGAAGTACTTTAGCTACAGCAAGAAGTTATGATTGACTTAGGGAAGATTTAGAAGAAAAACCTGTGCCAAAGAGGCAGACCAGGAGAACAATGCCCTTTGCAAGCAAAGGTGTTGATGAATGCTTTGAAAGGGAATGAGTTATCAGGCAAATTAACAAAGAGGCAGAGAAAACTGCTGGTAGAAACCGTCATCATTCTTCTCAACTTCATTTTTCTGATGTGATAAGAAAGGGAACAGACTTTCATAAATATTTCAAATGTATCTTATTCTGGATAAAATTGAACCTGATAAATGTAAAAAATGTTGGGGTTGCCTAGGTGTAATCTGCTGTAATACTTTATTTCTCAGAACTACACCATTAGGTGGCAAAATAGGCATTTAGCATTATCAGTTGCACAGACAATGGAAATACATCATAGAGAAAGGGGAAATGGAGGTGTAATTCTCTACTGATCAACTCATCTTTAACTCCATGATCTCTTGGGGTGGTGTCTATAATTCAACCATGTCAGGCTCTGGGAAATTTAGTAAACGATGACTAGTAAAAATAAATACAATCCGGATAATTTTAACTGTATTTATTTTTTTTAAATTGTCTCAGGAAAATAGTTTTAACCTTTTCATTTACTCACAAAATCTTAATAATAGGGGCAGAGCTCTCTTGCTTTCTTGATATCATTACAGAAGCCAGGGAAGAATGTGATATAATACCAGCCAGCTCTCATTACTGCTGAAGGAATGTGCTGTGATTAAACCTATATACAGAAAGAAATGGAATGTAATTCTTAAATGTTGATTTGCTTTGAACACATTCCACATGCCAAGGAATGAGTTTCCAGTATACTCTTCCATTTCTAAAGGTGGGGAGGACCTCACCTCTAAAAAATTAACTACAACCATCCTCTTCTGAAAATGAACACTACTTGGTTAAAGATGTTTGTACACATTTCCCAGTGTCCAAAACCACTAAATCCTTTGAGAACTATCTGTGAAAGCAAAACCTTTTCTTCCTCTTGGTAAATTCAAGAAATCAAAGCCCTTTTTTGTGCAGCTGTGGAACAGAAAAAATTGTAGTATTTCTAAATACTTCTTCAAAAGTTTCACTCATATGCTACCAATGTCACTATTATGATATCATAATGATACCAACTATTATATTATTTTCTCCTTATGGTTTTTCAACAACCCTGTTGGTGTCCTAAAGTTACCTGACCTTGCCCCTTCTCTACACATTTCCTCCAATCCTTTAGAGGGTGGCTCAGCTGTGAAGCTCTGGCTGAAGAAGGCTGGATGGAATTCCCGAGTCCAGCAGCAAGGCTGTTGTCCAAAATGATCTGCAGGGTAATGCAAGGCACTCCCGTCCCTCCGGGTCGCAGCGAGCTACCTCATCCTGAAAGGATGTGTTGTTTAGTGATATCAGCCTGCAGTGGAACACGGGGCTCTTGTCAGCAGCACTGCTGATATTTGCTTGTCCCTCTCACAGGATCAGCCCTGCACAGAGTGAAGCCTCCTGAAATGGAACTGCGTAAAGACACAATTTACTGCAAACTCTTGGCTGCTGAAGCCGAAAGCAGGATCAGCGAGACATTGGTTCTGTTAATCTGAGAATATTTTGAGAACTTGGGGAACAGTGCTGGCTCAAGAACCTCTGGATCATAACATTCCAGTGGGATTCCTTGGCTGGGAAAGTAGCACTTTCGACCATCAGGGACTGTCAGCATCTTTGGTCCCCTACACTGCTGCAGCTCCTGGTGCTCTGCCAGGCTTCCCTTCATCTGCTCACTGCAGATCTTGCACTGGTCCCTCATGGAGCTGTCAGCTTAAATCCTGCCTGGCACTTCCACTCAGTGGAGGGGAACAGGGAGTGAAAATCCTCATTTTCCAGCAGAGGTGGGAGATAGGATGGGACACAAACACCTGTGGAACACCCAAGGCACAGCCATTGGAACAAAGAGAGAAGGGAGGGAGCAGCAGCTGGCACCCGGTGCCTCTGTGTGTCCAAGGGCAGCCTGACCCAGCTCGTTCTCCCCACATCAGTCACGAGAGGACGTGGGCCTGACCTCACTGGGACACAGCCCTGCCTGCCAGGCTGGTGGGAGCAGGAGCCCCTCTTCTTCCACCCTGTTAAATACACACCTACTCCATAGGACTGTCCCATGTGTCACTGAGGTATTTTGGATGTATCTGTAAAAATGCTCAAGTCATGTTGGTTGTTTAAAAATAAAGAAATAAAATCGAATATGGCACATATTAAAGAAAAATGCACAGCAGTAGCAGCCATCCTGCAGACAGTACATTTTATATGGTCACCCAAATACACAGACTGTCAGTTAATGCTCCAACACTTGCAATATATCACAGTATTTTCACTGAAAGGTGAGCAGCGTGTCCAAAAATCTTAGAAAAATTTATAGTTCAGCAAGTTGCTTTCTGAGAAGCAGTTTGAAACCAAGTACGCTTCATGACCTTTAAAAACCACTTTTAATGAAAGCATTAAAATGTTCATATAACTACTGAACAATGAAATACTGTATTTAATCCCAATGGGGTTTTTTTTAAATATTGGCATTTCAATTAATGTCTGACACACTAGTTATCCATTAGAAAAAGATCATGTAGAAAGAATTTTATGTTTAATATAACATTAAATACTTTTGTCAAATTATATCAGAATTATTGAATGTTGGGTCCAAAGGGCACTGCAAGACCCCAGAAATGAATAATCATCATGTTAGGAAAAATCTAGAAATAATTATGTGAAAAGTAGTTTTATATTTTTGTTTTTCTGTTCAGTTTAGCAGTGCCCAGGTAATGTTGCAATATTTGCAAACCATCAGCCATTTGCTTTATATACTTGGATTGAGAAAAGGATAATGACCTGGCTATGTGAATTTGTAACAGATTGGAACTTTAATAGCATGACCTTCAATTACAAATGCTGATTTTTCTTTTTTTTTTTTTAATGCAGGAATCAGGACACCTGGAATGTCTTTGGGGTGTGTGAGAATTTACATAACCATTAAAAAGTAAGTTTTTAACTGTTTCAGGGCAATTTAAAGCCATAAAATCCATGGATATATTGTGCCCATGTTTTGTAGTAAATGCAGTTTAGACTTTAATTGTTTCAATTTTTCTTTTGAACTAGTGGTGAAGCACTGCATCAATGCTTTCTCTTGTGCTCTGCCTGCTGTGAAGGAGGTTGGTGTCTAACATTTGCTAGTTTGGTGTTAAACAGCTGACAGCACAGGGAACAGGCACATCTCCAAGGAAGGGATCCCCAAGGTCCTGACTCCAGGACTCCTCTGCTCCCTGTTGAAGTGACATTGGAACAGCAGTGAAGCAGTGCAGGAAGCACTGGAAATCTCCACCTGGAAGAACCTGGCACTTAAGACACTTTGGGAGGAAGGAGAAGTGAGTCCCCACATACAGTGTGCGAGAGATCACATTTTATGGAAGGAGAGCTTTGAGAACCACATTGCACTTTCAAGGCCTTCAGTGGAAAAAAAATCAGTTCCATGCCCCAGGTTTGAATTAACGGGGCCCAAGCTCTGAGATCTGTCAGGATGGGACCACTCCAGACACGGTTACAGCTCAGCTTTGTGCAACTGCAGAGAGAACCTCCTGGGCTGTGTAGAAGCCACATGATGAACTCTGTGAAGCACAGGTCATCTTCTCATCCCATGCTGGCATCCTGATCCCCAGCTTCATAGATCCTTAATCCCTCACTACCCACATGATAATACTTCACAGGTTACCTCAGCAGGAAGCAGCCAGAGCAGTGACATGACCAAACGAGTGGAGTATTAGTAAGGTTGTTAGTAAGAGTAGGTGTGTGATGTATTAGCTCAGACTTCTAAGGTAACCTTGACTCTGGCAACCTTTGTAGCTTTTCTGGGAGCTTTTCCCACCCTTGACACCCCTCTGGCCCTGCAGGAAGCTGCCCATGACTTTGAAGGAGCTCCCCTCATGGGAAGTGTGTTGCAGAGCTGGGAGAACTCTGGAAAGTGTCCCCTTTCCTGCAGGGTGGGAGTTAGATTAGGCCACATGGTATGGATGCAAGGCATTTTTGGTTTTTTTATTATTATTCTGAGAATGGCAGTTCACAGAACCCAACTGCTGATTTCTACACAGTACAGATAAGAACTAAATTGGTCCAAAGTTTAACAGTTTCCAGGGCTGGTCTGTCACACCCTGTCCATGGGGAATACTGCCCTGGATCAGCGGCACTCCTGTGTGGGTCCACACATGTCAGCCTGGCTCCAAATTCTCCTGCCATGTCTTTTCCGATCTGCACCCCTGATTTTCCTGTCCCAACTCCCCACACAACTTCTCTGTCATCCTCTCCTCTCCACCTTGGCTGTTCATTCACGTTCTTCCCGATCCCCAGCTCTCCCAGGACACGGCCATTCCCCCATCCTTCCAGATCATCCCCAGCTCCCCCA
>VWZT01014924.1:21419-98439 GCA_013397055.1 Pachycephala philippinensis
CGGCCCGGGCCCCGCAGCCGCCTGGGCGAACTTCAGCCACCGCACCCCAACTTTGCTGGTTATTTTCCCTTCGTCTTCTCGGTGTAAACTCGAAAGAAACTGTCACACTCTTTGTTTTGATCTCTTTGTTTGTTTATTGTTGTTGTTTCGTTGGGGGTTTAAAGCGATTTCCTCAACTAAGGCTGTTGGCACTGGAGAGGCTCCCCAGGGCAGTGGTCACAGCCCCAAGGCTGCCAGAGCTCAGGGAGGCTTTGGACAACACTCCTGGGGACAGGGAGGGATTTCGGTGTGTCCTGTGCAGGGCCAGGAGCAGGACTCGATGATCCTGGTGGGTCCCTTCCAACTCAGCATATTCCATGATTCTATGATTGTTCACAGTTCTTGGGTGAAGTGCCTTGTGCTGCCCTCCTCCAGAAGACCACTTGACCTCTGATATTTTAAAATACCATAAAAACGGTTCACCTGCATGCTGGGAAGGAAAACAATCTGGTCTTAAATACTTAAAACCATGCCCTTTTCCATATAAAACCTCAGGTAAATAGGTTTAGAGGAAAAAATATTGGAAGTTGTGCTACAGCTTCCTTTAAAAAAATACAGGACACTCGGAACTAGCTCTTTTCTTCTAAGTATTGTTAAGTCCTCCAACACGTAAATGATATTGTGTGTCCTGAAGCATCAGTACACGAAGGTAAGCGATTAGAAAAGAATAGCTTTACACTGTAAATACTCATCTCTACATATAGTGTATCTAACCAGCTTGCAAAAGGAATGTTTTTAAAAATGTTAAAAGAGTTGTTATATTTACTTTAGGTGCATGAGAAATATCTCCAGCTTAATGCCTAATAAAGAGAGGTGGTTTTATACTGATTTTTCCAAGTGTGTTATTTTTACAAGAAAAGTAAAATGTATCTGCCTATGTTTTACTTTGGAAATACTCGGACTAGATTTGTAATCTAGTTTTCATGGAGATTTGTGAGTGTCTCTATATTACACTTGGAAATAAAACTCTTAAAATGAGCGTAGCTGGGACTGCTGGATGGAACAGTGCTGCCTTGTTTTTACAGAGTGTTTTGTAGCTTTCTCCTCAGGTTATTGCTGTGTTCATGCAGTGCTTTAATACTTTCTTTCCCTGAGCAGTGAATGCTCAGACTTGCTTATCTTTGAAACATTAAAAGTGATCTGTAGTCTTATTTAAAAACGTGGAAAATACCGTCTAGGGAGTTGTCTTTCTCACCTCTGTGTTTTGTGTTCAGATTTGTTTCATATTTTATTTTTATTGAGGATTAAGCATGTAATGAAACTGTGCCTGTGACAATATCGGTGTGTCGAGGGGCGTGTGATTGTGACCAGAACCAGGCTGTGGTTTTACACACTGTGGTCAGCCAGGTACAACCCTAAGGAATGTTTTTGGTTTTTTTGTTATCTTGTATTTTAGGAAGGGAATGTACAGAGCATGGGATGAAGGCAAAATTGTCTTTTTAGGACTGTTCCAGGGTTAGCAGCTCTTGCAGTCGCTGAGTACCAGGTCTGTTATTGGAAGCTTATAGGAAACATTGGCCTGTTTCTCCAGTTGAACAGCTTGAGGTATTTTCTGCTTTAGCTAGTTGTGAGTTGTTTCACGTAAGGTCATTTGTTGTAAGGAAGCTTTACATGTTTAAGGAAAACATTGAATTTTATTAATTCAGCTGACATGTTGTCAGTTCTTGCCTAGGAATAGTTTTAAGTGTTCTGTGTGGTTTTGATTACCCTTTTTGATTGGAAAAGCAGTTTGAGGACTCTTGAGTTCTAAAACTGTTTGGAATTAGAAGAATCTGTATATCCAGTGTTTTTAAAAGTTTATTCTCGAACTGACAAATGCTATTTAATCTTAATTTTCTTTGGCTCTATGAAACTAGCAGTCTTCTGTTTTGGCTTGAATGTTTATAGGATTAATTCTGCAATCATTGTTCAACGCTTATCTTTTCTGTTCATTATCTCTAAATTAGATGGTATAGATTAAAAAATGGATTTCAAGAACTGGATTCAATTAGCAGTTTTTCAGGACATAAACATTAAAGGTTTAGATGGAAAACATTGTTTTGACTGACTGGATAAATGACAGGGTAATGTTTGATGTGAGTCCAAGAACTGATCTGGAGCTAGTGCCCAACTTCTCAGTCCATCTTGAGGAGCCAAATAAAATATTTAACCTAGGCCTCATTTTGCAAAAAAGGTTGACTCTTTGTTGGGACCTTAAGAAAGTTCTGAGAAATGTTTGGCATACCTTTACACTAAGTGTTTAACAGTTTATTTAGGTCTGGGTTCCATAACAGAGACAAACCACAGTGGTGGCATACTTCTAGTAAGTTTTTATTTAGTTTACAGCGCATCTATGTAATACATTCCTTATAAAAGGTTATTCTTTTGCTCCAAGGTGTTGCTGTTTGTTGCAAATATCGATTGACTCTTTTGTGATACGTATGTTGATACAGTTCACATAATCTTGGGCTAGAAAACCTCTGGTTAATTGTTAAAATCTGAGTATTGTGGCTTCTGATGATAATTCTAGCAGGTGTAAATCCTTGAATCTGATTAAAATATAGGCAGTGTAATTTAAATTAGCTAAAGTCTAGAATTGCACTAGTCTTCTGCAAAATTTATCTTAGCAGCTTGTAATAACAATGTCCTAGGAAGCGTAAGGAAAATTTCTTCAACTCTCACGTATTTACCACCATTTGATCTAGTCCTATCCTGAGTACATCCAGGTTCTACAAAAGCTGCAAGTGCAGTCATCCCCTTCCATTCCCAGTGTGATTTTTCTCAGTGTTGTGTTGAATTTGTGGATTTGTAAATACACTACACTGTCAGACAGAATGTGCTATTGTTTCTTCCACCCCTGTGCTGAATTGTGTTTATCTTTTATTCTTCAGAAAACTGAGAAATGACCACTGTTTTCAGTAAATATTTTATGTCCTAATATTGAATTGTCCAGTGTTAAAATAGCTACATTTGATTTGCTTTCACTTAGGAGATCAGTGACAGCTCTCTGAAGCCCATAAGGCTGTTTTTATCAAGGAGATACTTTCTAAAATCAGTTTGAAGTCCGCAAAACTCTGTGAGCATTAGAATATGTTGAGTAAAGGTTCAGTGCAGAAGTTTATGTACTTCATGTGTGGCAGGTAATGTTTGTCTCAGAATTGTTAACAAGTAAAGATACTTCCATAGCCACAAAGCACAGTTACACTGGGCTGGAAAAAGTGGTAATAAATATCCCACAGATAAAACTGGAATGAGCTGGAAGAGTTTTGCTGGTGCAGAATCAGACATAGGCCTGAAGAGTTGTTGGATTTGTTTTTCCTCCTTCTTACTGCTTCCAGCTTTCCTGCAGGGTTTGCTGATTAGGGAAATAAAAGCACTGGGTGTTGTGTTGTGGAAAATGGATCAGCATCTCATGTGCTGTCCCTCTCTGCTCTCTCTTGCTGCTTTACTGTCTATCCAGACCTCACAGTACAAAGGTGGGACTGCACTGTAAAGTTCCAGTATTGAAGCAAGAAAGTGCTACTGCTTTATCAGACCATAGAAACTCTGCTTGTGATGCTAATAATATTTTTGGAGAAACATACTTAATATTTAGAAAAAGCCAGACTATTCCTGAGCTTCGTAAAACAATGTGGAATCTTCAAACTTGTTTTTTGTGGTGGATAAATCTAGGTGTTAAATTAATACAGTTGAAGACAGTGGTTTACCTGAATCCTAAATTTTCCATCGTGGAAGCAGGTGGTGGAAGCAGGACTAAAGTTTATGGGTAGCAGAGTCTCACTGTGGGAGCATCTGATTGATCGATTGGTACAGTAGTTCCCTGTATTTTTATGTAGCAAGGCAGTGGTTTTATAGTTGACTGAAATTGTTGTGCCATTTTAGGTCAGTCTAAAATCTGAGTGCTGTTTCTTTTTTCTCTTTGTAGTCCCTGGCTTCACTTTCTGGGCCCTCCCTTGTGTTGACTACAGCAACTGTGTAGCTATGGGATGAGCTGAAGGCTAATCCCACCAGGAAAAAAATGGTTTTTTGTATTGAAGAAGAGGGATGCAGGGAAGAAGCTGAAAAGAGGGCAGGACTGCCTCTCTTACCAGCAGCCTGTACTTAGATAGGCTTTGGTCAACAATAAAACAATGGGGTTCCTTCATGTAAGGTATATTTGACTTAAGTACCAGTTTTTGTAAGCCATGTGTCATTAAGAAATCCGAATCAATAAATTACATAGGAGGTGGATTAAACTGGTGCAGTCATAACAAAGTCAATAGACATGTGTCTAATCAGATGTACAGGGACTGATGGCTGCTTGGCCCTCAATATTTTCGTCAAAGTATGAAGTGTATATGTAAATATATGCTTTCTTCTATACACAGTATATGGTTATAGATATTTATATACATATAAATCAGTTGTGGATCATACAGATGCCAAAGAATTGTAATAAACAACTGAGCAGCTGTATGGAGCAGTTTCAGCTGTTTGTTTCTATGAGTTCAGCTTGTATGACAAAATTTTGTTCATCTGGGTATAAAATTAGGTATCTGTGTTCAAGGGTACATAATGGGGTATCATGGCAAGCAAAACAAAGATCAGAAAGGATTTGGGGGAGGAGATTGTAGTAGGAAAACCGTTATATGGGGGCTTCAATTAAAAGACTGAAGTTCAGTTCAAAAAAACCCCGCTATTCACCTTAGGCTGTACAATCAGGAGAGCATCACATAGAAGCTAGTAGAGGATTTGCGTGTGTAGGGAACATATGGGGCATACGTGGGAGACATATGGGAAATCTGCAGGCAGTCCTAATGGTAATGTTTAAAAAAATTAAAGCTATTGCAGGGGGAAAAAAAAGAAATCCTGGGGGTGGAAAAATAGTGAGTAATGTTTAGAGTTGTACTTTTCAGTTAAGTTTAAAGAGTTTACACTGTCCTGTAACGTCTGTCTGTGTAACTGAACAAAGCTGAGAAACTCATCTAGTGGTGACAAATTATATTCTGTTTTCTTTGTTAATCACACTGAAAAATCTGATCAGGCCCCAGATGAAAACATTTTGTCTTTGTGTCCATAAGGTGAATGGGTACATCCCTGAAAGAAGACAGCTTTTAATGTTTTGTTCTGGTTTATCTCATGGCCTTTGAAGTGCTTCCTTGCTTTGCCATCTTAGAATGACGTCTCACCACTGGGCCAGACCTTTCTTGCAGTGTGTAAAAGGGTGGATGATTTCTTTGGGTGTCTTCCCTGCTCTCCTCACAACAATGACGTGAGCTGGCTTCTGACTTGGCTCAGTGGCACGAGTCCATTACTGCACAGCTATTATGTGCTTGCTTTAATGTATGAAATGTAAATGCTCATCACACGTGCAGGGCTGAGATCATTCCAGAGACTCCCGAGAGGTGGGAAAGATTCACCTCAGTGATGTCAGACAGAGCTGCTGTGTGTGTCTGCTGTTAGCAAAGCACATTCCTGTTTGGGGAACAGCATCAGAATCTTGAGGGACATTTGTCAATAATATGTTCGAGGAAGCAAATTGTTGACTTTTTCTTGCTACTTAATCTTTAAATGCTTCCTATGAAAGCATAGATAAGATTGCTTGTAACTTTAAAGAAATCTTCATCTGTTGATAACAAAGCTCAGGACAAAACTGGCTAAGCATTATCATCTGAGTTTGAGGGGGAGACTGATACAGGATGGAGAATAGACATGCTCAAGATCATAAAAAGGATAAACTAAGTAAAGCTGGGATTTAGATCCACTATCTTTTGACTTGCTGCCCATGAACATTATTTCTTTTGAGTTTAAATCCACAGAAAAGATGGTTCTGGTTTGGGCCTTCTGAGACGATGCAGTTGGGGCGATTTGGGTTCAGTTACCTCTCATTTGCCACATTTGTGTTGCACTATTCAGGTGTATTTTAGCATCCTGCAGACTCTTGGGAATTGCTTTTTTTCCACTTCAAAATACTTTTTTTTTGCTGTTGCTCAGGCAGCTCAGACCAGGAGGGCTGATATGCCCAGAAGTGAGCAACACATACTGCTTTTGATGAAGTGTTAGTCACATTTTCAAAATTCTGAAAGTGAAAGAAAAAGCAGCAGTATGTGAGTTTCTGTGGCTGTGTCCTGTTGGTAATTTTGTGGAATGACTCTTGGCCAGTGCGTATTTAACCCAACTTACAAGGCTTGTTTTCTTGGAGAAAGGGAGAGTCACTCCATGGCTGTGGGATTGTCAGTGGATGGGTTCAATGCTTCCTTTCTGTGACCAATTCATTTGAGTTGTTTCAAATATGCAAAGAATGTCCAGATATGTAATTTACAGGTCACAGTAAAACTGTGTACCCACATTGTGCCATTCATGTTTAAATCAGCGTGTGTGATGCCATCTTGCCACAAACATTGCAGTGACAATGCCATGGTAAAGCTTTCCAACCCCCAGCACTGATTTTTGGGATGGACGTGTCCCTCTGCTCCATCTTGTGCTGTCAGATGGGGTGGGCTGAGGAATATATCCGTGTGAAAACCCAACTCTTCTTCTCATCCCCATTTTTTTCTTTCTCTGGGTTTAGAGAACTGGGGTGGGTTGATGTGTAAATGAGTGGTGGCTTCAGGCAGGTTCACAGAGCAGCAGGCTCTTGGTGGCATTTTCATTCTGCCTTGACCCAGATTTTAACATTACTGATGGAGTTAAATGGAGTAATAACTAATTATATCTGTCATGATGCTTCTTTTAACATGCTTAACCATTTGATTTGAAGTTTATATATAGATGCATACATAAATTCAATTATAGATGCAGTTGAGCTTGTATTTAATTGGAGGTGGAATCTGTGTTGGTAATACTTAGAGGCATTTTCTGAACTTGGGTCAACTTGAAGATTTCTTCCTAAGACAGATAAAGACCAGGCTGTACAATTCTAAAATTATGTATGGTAAAGCTCCAGCTTTGTGCATATTGTAGGGCATGAGGAAAGTAGATGGAGTGTACTTAGTAATTTACTGTTTCATTTTAGTAAAAGGCAATCTAGTAAATGCAGGTAATTTTTGTGCAAAAAATGTAAAATGCACTAAAATTAATTTTATTACTGGTGAGGGAGGAAAGATGTATTTGGGTTAGAGTATTTGTGGGCATGGCTGGTTAAAAAAAAATTAAAATAAAAATCCTTAAGCATGCAAAGGAACTAAACATGTCTGAATAAAATTCATAGAATTACATTCATGCTTAACTGCCTGGGATTAGAAATTCATGGCATTAATTGTACCAAGCATTTAGGTATCCTTATGACAAATAGTTCTTCAATTTGACTCTTAACAGAAAATGTTCACCTTCTTCTGAAATTATTTATTTATAATATGTATAAATACTTATTTTCAGAGAAGAAGTTCTTCCTATTATTTTCCCTGGTGGATTTATTAAAATAGTTTATAGCTCTGTGTAGAAGACTGCATGCAGGAATAGATGAGTAATAGCTTTGTGCTTAGGTGTAGTAATATTAAGGTGTCCTCTTTTTTGTTTAGCAGCAAAATAAGTACTTCTGTCTTATTTTATAAAGGATGGCATCAGGTCTGATATTAGAAACTTTGTAGGATGGAGCTGGTGTAGGTGGTGTCATTCAGAGGCAAAAGGGGTCATTTGTAGAGGTGAAACAGGACAGAGTGAGGCAAAATTGTTCAACAGCTGACACAGGCACGTGAAGGGACTGTGAGTTTCCCAGGTTTTGTGTCGCTTTATTGTGGAAGCAGAGAACAAATCTGGGTTCATGTGCTTGGGCTAAAATGTAAAGAAATGTCCGTGTCATGTTGCTGAGTACAGCACTGAGCCAGGCTGTAATGATTCAATGATTGCACTGTCAGTGTGGAAATCTGAAGATGCTGAGCATTTCTCTTCATCATGATAATACAGATACATATATTTTAAAGGATGCAAAATACCCATTGCTAAGTACTTCGTTTAAATAGATGTGAAGGACCTCATCCTCACATCTTCTGGAGAGCACTTGCTCGGCAGTACCAAGTATGAAATTAAAAATTATTGGCTTCTTTAAGCCTGAGTGCACAGTGTATGACACATGAATTGACCAGACTTTAAAGAAGGGCATAATGCATGATAAAGCAGAAATTTTCTAGGGCTTCTATTTAGAGGATTGTAGTAGAAAGTTCAAAAATGTTTTATACTATTCTTGCAGAAGGTTCTTGATAATTGAAGCTTGTGAACAACGATAAAAAGTTTTTGTGCCATCTTTCATAATTTCAAGTGGGTTGTGTATGGGGCATTTCTGAATGTCTAACTAGCAATTCCGCATGCTTGGTGAAGCACGGGGTGTTGGTGAACAGAATCTTCAAATGTATATAGATATATATGTATCACACACAGTTATAATAAACTCTTCATCAAGGATGGGTGTTGGAATGGGGAAAACCTGCCTCTGTTGTCCTCTGTTCAAGCTTATTAATGCTGCTGCACAGGGGAAGGGCTCCTGGTTTCTTACAGAAGCAAATGCTGTCTGTAAATTCCAGGTGCTGTGCAATAATTCCAGTTTGCCTTAAATAGCTGGGTATCAGCTTTTTGTTTAAAAGTTAAAGGGTTTAAATCTTTGTGACTGTGCTAATGTGAGGGGGGCAAGATTTATCCTGAAGTTATGCTGTCGTGTAACACTGTGGCCCTTTTGTGAACATCCTTCATATTTGGGATTTCTTCTTAAGAACTGGGTCGAAAGATGATTTGAAATGTTGGCTTCTGCTTTCTTCTGCAGCAGGAAAAGAGAAGGCCTTTAAGGAAAAAATGACTTGGAGTAATTTTCAGTAGTACGTGCGTCGTGCCTGGCTTGTCATAAAATATTTGTGTAGTCTTCTCTCCCTTCCTCAAGCAGTTCCCACAGTTCACAGTGTTCTCTCAGTAGCTGTTATGGGGGGTGAAAGGAGGTTAAAAGTTCTGTAGTCCCATCTACAAGGATAGACAGTAAAGTTCTTGGTTCCCCTCCCAAACAGCAAGTGGTTATTCTGCCTGGGGGGAGATCCTATATATTTATATTTGTCTGTGTCTCACTTGCTTCTGTGGCCAGGGGATTATGAAGAAATTTCTGTTCATTTGTGAGATGTGAATGTGGCGTTGTGAATACGTGCCTCGGATTTCCTCATTACAATATTTATCATTTTTCCTGAAAGTTCCTTTCCTCTGGTGAATTGTTCATCCTGTAGAATCAGTCAGCTATTTCCTGTGTATCAGCATAATGTAACTTCATCTACACTGGGCAGGACTTTGGACCCATTCAAAAGCTTTATATTTTTCATAAGTTTATTGAAATTTAGTAACCTCACTCTCCATGTTTCAGCAGTTCTTTGCAGTATGGTCCATGCCTGGAGATGCACTTGTTCTGCTCCCAGCCCCTGTCACTGCAGTGGAGTGGCAGTAAATGCACAGGAAAATTGTCCCTGGTCACCCTGACCCTTGGATTGTTCCTTTGTCCCTTCAGCACTGTGGGGAGTGGGAGCGCTGGGGCCTGCACTTGCTTCTGCTTTGTGTCATTTGAACATGGAATTGCTTTGTCTGTCTGAACATCTTGGCCTTTTACTTGCCATCAGTGGAATTTATAACTATGGCTGAAGTTGGAATACCGGGCTGGAGCTAATAATGCCAGCTCCAGTTAGCACTTCCCATTCTAAGACACTGCTCAGTGCTGTTAACAGCCGGCTAACACAGACATTTTTCGTGCTGAGGAGCTAAATCAGACCGAATTTATTTTGGGAAGATTCTGCTAAACTTCAACCAGTTTCAAAAAGGATTAAAAATACATTGCACATCATCTAGAAATCCTTTGTTCTTGTGAATCCTTTATTCTGGGGCAGAGGCGCTGTCAGACAGGGACACGGTAATAGGCAGGTGTGGCTGTATCAGCCAGGTGAGGGTTGGTGCAGGTTTAGTGAGGGGGCGGCCAGGAGCTGAGCTCTGCTCCTTAATGGTGAACTCAGCTCCTGGTGTGAAGAGAGGCACTAACTGGAACTCACAGGGTGCAAAAGCTGGACGAGGGTGGAGGAGAAGGGAGTGACCTGGAACAAGGAGCTGTCTGGGGCAAATGGGCGGATGGTGGAGATTGATTCTGGCAGGATGAGGCACTGGGGATCTGTTGGTGCTGGGCTCTGGTGCTGCAGCACTGAACCTGACACAGGGTCACAGAGGCAGCCCAGAGCTCCTGTTCCACACCTCTCAACACTTTGGTTTGTAACAGGGAGTGCTGTTGCTGCACGTGCCACGTTCTGTTGGTGATCTGAGTGTTTCATTGGGAAGAAGGGGTCATCTGCAGCAGAGGGGCTTTATGAGAACTCAAGATGCATAACGTGCAAAGAATGTAAGTGGTTACAGTTGGAAAGAGGCGAGAAGTTTAAAAACAAACAGGAAGAAACACCCATCCCAAAATTTCTCCCATCTGTTCCTTTGCTCCACATGTGGATCACCTTGATCCCATATAGAAGAAATAGGGAATGAAGGGCTGGCTTCTAAGTGGCCATGATTCAGAACATAATTCTAAAAAGGCCTGCAGATAAGATCAGGGTTACTCCTTATGTGTAGAACAAAAGGAATTCTTCAGTTTTTAGCAAACGTGAGAAGTTTTTTGAAAAGACCCTTGATTCTAAGAATACCTTGGTCACTCCATTAATGCTAGTATTTTCTTGCTTTAAAAGGGTCCGAAAACTTGCTGTTAATTAACATTGAATTGTGTAGTTTTAAAGTTTCCTTGGCTAATTTACATGCTATATTTTCACAAAGCTTTTGGAGTTCAGAGCGGTGTTATCTGCTGTTGATGAGTTCATTGCATGAAAGATTTGAGCTTTTTTAGTTAGAGTCAATGTCAATATGTTAAATATCGAGTGGGCAGAGAAAGCTATGAGCTGTGGCAGCTATCATTTGTGCACTATGATGGATCTTGCATTCTTTGTGAATATTTCTCTATAGTAGAGGGGGGTCCTCTGATTTTATGGTTTGTCCCCACTGGATTTGCACCAGAGCATCCTCCTGTGTCAGGGGGTTGATATAACACGCTGTGCTCTGTTTACATTGAGCTGCCAGTGTTGTGAAACACTTTGATCTTCACTCCATCTGTATGAAACACACACAAAGGAGCCTGCAAAAGAGTTTGACCAGTGAAGAAACAAAGCAGAAATTACCTGTGCTGGGCAGGTGTATCTCCAGCAAGAGACAGGCAGATGTGCAATTTGAAGTTTCTTGTAGAGGTCTGTGTAGACAGAGCAGGGAGAAGTTATGGGTGCGTTCAGATGGATGGTTATTTTTTATTTTTTAGTAAACTAAAAATGAATGAACTGATAAAATGTGAAACTGCAAGGTTTCATTTTAAGTAAACTTAATATTGTCTAACTGTGAAGAAAAATGAGGTTTTCAGACTGTTTTCATATTTTACAGAGTTACTTGTTGATACATAACAGTGCTTCTCTTTTCGCCCAATGTTTGACACAAGGCTGAAACAAAGTCTGCTCCTATGGGACTTCTTTTCCAAAAAGCTACTCATTTTCACACCTTTTTGAGCTTTGGGCAATTATAAAGTTATTAAATGCATGATTTTGTTCAGCTGATCCCTTTTACCATGATTTAAGGTCAGTGATAGCCTTGTCTGTTTCCCAGGGGGATGTTCAGGATCTGTTTGATTTTAGGTATACACTACATGCATCACTTTCTACTGAAATAAATATCTATTTATCAGCTTAATAGAAGAATAGCTAGGAGTTTGAGAGTTGAGGTGTGTTGTTGTTCTAGACTATTAAATCCCTAAAAAATAGAGTACCATTTCCATCAGATATGGTGTTAACTACATTTCAGAGAATTACCTTTTTCTAACAAGCTGTTTTGTTATTTGCACACATATGCACATTTAGTTTGTTTTTATTATAAGGGCATGCTTTCTTCATTGTGTTTAGCTAGGGGTTTTTTTTACATTTTAATTGAAGTATTTACAATATAGTTATTTTTGTTATAGTGAACCATTTTATTGTTTCAGAAGTGAATGAATCATATATTCTGGGCTATTTTTTCCTGGCAAATATTTTTCTTTAATGGTTCCTCAGGGCTAGCTTAAGTTGTACAGATGAATAATACTTGAAATACAGTATCTGATTCATCATTTCAAATGTTACAATGAAAAACCTTATGAAACTGTATATATATAGGTCTTTTTACTTGCAAGAACATCAACTTTACATGGGACTGGATTGGCTGTGTAGCTGTTGCAAGGCAATGAAGTAATACTGCTTCTTAAGTCTGTTGTTTGCTCTGACTTCACCTCCATTTCTTAAAATCCCAAGATTTTGTTCTCTTTCCCAGGTTTGTCTCCTCTGTCCCACCTGGAAGAACAGATGCTGGCTCTGCAGCTGAGCTCCCAGACCTGTGTTCCCTTTGCAAGGGCAGCGTGTTTGCAGTGGGGTGTTGGATGGATGTTGTCCTGGGGGAGAGGCTCAGAGGGGATCCTCTGCTGCTCTACAGGGGCAAATACAGTGAAAGTTAATTTTGGCAACAAATATGGCAGAAGGTAGCCACAGGGTGGTGTGGAACCTGCTCGTGGTAAATGGTCTTTGCATGTTGAATCAGAGTTTCTGTCTGGCCTTCCAAATCAGTCCCAGGTGGAAGAGTCCAGGTGCATTTCCTTGACTGCTCAGCATGAGTTCAGCAGCCAGATCTGAATGATAGAGATGAGTAAGTGGCTCCACAGCCCCCCGAGAATGGAAGAGAGGAATGTCAATACTTCATATTTTTTGTTAGCTGAGCATGCATTCTCATATTTTTGTTGATTTTACTGAGGTTTAAAATATTTAGAAGAGTATCAAAAGAGCATCTAACATGTGGGCATGTGTTCCTGTGAATGGTGTGTGTGAAACCTGAAAAGAGAGAGTCTACTTTTTTTTGCATCTGTATAACTGATTTATGTAATTTGGAAGGTAAAGGCTTAAGTTCTGGTAGATTTTGTTTAGGTGTAAAAATATCATACACAAATTGTTTTTTCATACGTTTTCCAGATTCAGTGTAGGGAGGTTTAAAAAAACTCCCAAAAAACCCAACAAAACACAAAACCACAAAAACCCCCCAAAACAGCAAAACCCACCCAACTCTCCCCGTATTTTCTCTGTTGCCCCTACCCTAAGCTTCTGTCCACACAAATATTTGTAAACAGCAAGTGATGCACTTTCTTTTGCATGCACAAAGCCCTGGGGAAAATGAGGAAATATTTTAGTATGTGTGAGGCGTTTAATATTTTGTTTTGCTCTGATTTATCTTTCAAAGAGCTGTGGAGGCCTGCCTAAAAAACTAAAATACACTCCCTGTGAGCTTATATTACCTTTGTTTAAAACAGTCAAACCTCTACTGCTGGAACTCAGGAATTCATGGACAGAATGACTAGAACAGTAAATATCACTTAAAAAAAATGTGGTTATTGGATAAACCAGTATGAGCCCAGCTGCTGAGGATAAATTGATTTTGCTGTTGCTTTAAATCTGTGATGTGTTGGTATTTTGGCAGAGTAAGAAAAACAAGGATATTAGAAAGTAATTTACTGCCCTGGGATTAGTAAGGAGTGTTGTGTTTCTGTGACTGGGGCAGGACGGGCTGGTGGAGATGTGTCTGATAAACAGGACGAGGTCTAGTCTGACAGCTGGCAACAATAGCTTTTGCTCAAAGTCAGGTGTACTAAATTAGCAAATCTATTACAAGGCTACAGGAGAAATCTCACAGAAGACAAGCCTTGTAGGCAGAAGTGCTGCCAAATGGGAAATGATTCATCGTCTCTGAATGGGATGAGCACTGAGCAGAAGCAGTTTAAACCTCAGACTGCTTTGGCTCAGAAACCACCAAATATGCGATTAACACTTTATCTTCTCCAATCCCGTGGTTTTTATTGTCTCCTGAAGAACAGTCTGTATTTAGGAGCAAAATCTGTGAGACTCGTTTGTTTGTTCTAATCTCTCTTTTGTAAGTTTGAATGTGTTTAGGTATTTTTTTGATTTTTAGCTAAATGACAAAAGGTTTGTGTGCACCTTAAAAAACACTCCTGTCCTGTGACCCTTCAGCACCTGCACCTTTCAGTGAGGACAGTTATGTGGCAGGAGTGCAGGCACAACTCCCTGCACTGACTTAGTATGGTTTATTTGCTTATATTTAGTGAAAATACGTGATTAGCTGGAGATGTTTAATGTAGGATGCCGGTTCCAAGGCGATCACTGCATTTTGATTTTTAGTATTTTAAAAACTTGCATCACTTTAACATTAACAGTGCCATTCATAGTCCACAATGCTGAAAGATGAACAGGAAGTATGTTTGTGAATTCTTAAATTTAGGTAATGCAGAAAGGAGTTACAGTTTACAAAGCTGGATGAAGCAATGTAAAGGGGAAAAAGCCTGTGCCCTCTTTGTCTCCATATAACTGATCAGAAGCTTAGCCTATCTCTGGTCTTATTTTAGTATAAATTGTCATATTTGCTCGAAGATACATAAATGATAGGAAAACTAAAGGAATTAGGTCACTGGAAGGTGTTTAGTATTAAATAATTGAGATGTAAGAAGATAGTTGTGAGAGGAAAAAATATTGTACTTGGAAAGTTAATATATTTGTTTAGCAACTAATTATATTGGGTGCCCTGGCATAGCACTCAATTAGCAGTTGAGATGTCCAAGGAGAAGTGTGTCTAGGAAATGCATGTAAAGATTCCTCTGGAAGACTGGATCTGCTCTTTCCTTGCTTGTGCAGCCATATAAGAAATGGTGGAAATCAGAAATGCTATTTAGTGTAACACTCTGTGAGCAGAACTGCAAGAGGCTGAGGGCTCCTAGAGTAGAAAGGCTGTAGGGAAATGAGGGTTTTCCATTTCTGTGTCCCCTCAAAGTCCCCATCATGTCCACTCAGACTGGCTGAAGCTCATAACTGGTGTTTGAGGTCAATGGAAATACTTGGATACTCCTTGCACTTGGAAGCCATTCTGCCTTTGTAGGAGCCCAGCAATGAAATGTTCTCGAACTTGTTGGGAATATTTTCCTGGATTTTTATCCCTTTGCTGGTCTGCTAGGAGTGTTGATGTACAGTGTTGCACTTTTTGCATTCATGTAACCACCTTTTCAGTCTCGACTCCTTCCCATTATCTTTCTTAATCTTCACTCTCTACTGCTGAATATCTTCTACTCTGTGTTCTTATTCTCAAAGAAATTCTTGTACTTACACTTCTTGAGCATTGCATCTTCCCAAAAGATATCTGAAGTTGTAGTTTAAATGGCATGGCAATGTTTTTTGGGCAAGATCCTTTATTTCCATGTATTGGTGAGCTGTTTCATCTGAATCTCTTGGTGTTCTGTTTCTGTAAATTCCCGTTTACATTATTTTTACAGTACTATATAAATTGTACTGATTTGACTAAATAATTTAAGCAACTTGTGTAACACCAAAGTAAAACAAAACCAAGGTTTTACTGTAAGTTGCTTTACTTCAGTTGAAATAAATAAGGTTGCTCATTCAATTAGCTCATCTCTGTTCAACAGCAGCAGCTTCTTAAACTGTTTGGATTTGTTCTGTAGGACACATCTGTTTAAACAGAGAAACCAAACTGAATCTGTCCATATTAAAGGACTGCTATAACTTAATCAGTTTATAAATGGTATAGTCTAATGATGTAATAATCTCCTGGAGATGAGGCTTTTGGGTGTGTGATGGGGGATAAGACGGGACTGAGGTACATGGGAGTTTTGATGATGTTTGAATGGTGACATTGTCTTGGTTTTCCATCTGTGCTGCCTTTAAGCAGCTGGAGTTTTCCTCGCTTAGATGATGTTGCATTTCTGCAGGTCCAGACAGAATTCCATCATCAGAGGCATCAACTCAGTGACCAGGTAAAGGTGTGTGTATAGTCCACACACCTTCCCGCTGACCCTGCTTTATTTTTGGCAGAAGCCAAACTGTCAGGTTCCAGAGAGAGAGGCAACTTCCAGAGTTGAAAACATTCCACTAAAACCAATTTTCAAAAAAAATGTGAATATAGGGATATTGTGCTTGAATATTTGAACTCTACTAAATAAGAAAGAAGCAGGATCCACATATTATCAAGGAGACAGAATGTCTGAGGTTGTGGATATTGATGATGATGCAGGAGGATGTAAGAGTACATCACTCATTTGTATTGCCCCATGTAATATCATTTCAGTACATCAGTTATTTCTTAAAAACAAAATTGTGCTGAACTAGGAGTTTAGATTAAGGGCAGATGTTTAATTAATGATTTTTGCTAGTGATAGGATCAAAATCATGACCCTCTTGAACTCTTTAACATTGTTTTACTTATTAGAGGATTATTTTTTGTAAATTACCTAAATATGTCTGAAATGCCAGAATTCATTTTTTATCCCTAGCAAAAGTTGTTGCCCAAGCTTTTCTCATGAGTTAGGAATTATTTCTTAAAAAGCATCTGACTGTCCTTTTGTTAGTGCTGATAAAATCAATATTTACAGCATTTTGCTGGAGTGGCATGGGAATTACTTGTGAAGGGTAAATTGTGTAATTCCGTCCATGCTTTTGGAGTCTTTTTTTTTTTTTTTTCTTTTTCTCCCTGGTTCTTTTCCTTTCTTCTCTTCCCAGAAAAGCCCCAGCAGTAGTGGTGTTCCCCAAGGATCCTGTCTGCAGCAGAGACAGAGTTCTGAGACTTCCTGTTTAAATCACACGTGTGGCCATGTCCTGACAGCGATGGCAGCACAGCCTGGAGCACTGCTGGGATCCACAATCCCTGACACCCAGGAGTCTGCCTTAGCTGCAGGTGCCTCTTGTCTGAGCCCTTTTTAAAATTCAGGGCATTTTTGTCCGGTTGGTAATTAGATCATGAATTTCTTTTGTTGTTGCCTCCACTACAGCTCATTCAGAGGGTGGAGAGTTTTACTGCAGTGAAACAAATCCAAGGGCTCTGCTCCTCGCTGGCAGGTTTGTCCCCCGCATGTTTTCAGAGGTGAAATGAAATATGTCAGACAGAGCTATCATTTATTTCTCCCGTTAGCTTTTTCCCCCCACTCCTGTTCCTATCAGAATAAACTGAGAAACAGATGGTTGAATTTCCATGTTACCTTTTCTATTTACCCATCAGAGGAAAGTTCCTGTGTTCTTTTAAGTATTTTGCAAGTTGATAATTTTGGATTAATCGCTTCTGTTTTGGTTAAAAACTAACTGCTGGGATTGTAAAGAAGTCTTTAAGGACTTGAGGTAAGACTTTTAGCACAATTGTAGGAGTTTGAGGTAAGAGTGACCTCTTTTCCTTGACTGATCTCTTAAAAACTATTTTATTTCTTGGATAATTGAATTAGAGTTTACTTCTCTCTCACTTGGATATAAAAACCACCTCTGCAGTTTGAGATTAACTAATCTTGGTAATGTTACTCTAAAGTTTTTTTGTTATGGAATATTTTTTTTAATACTCTAGGAGGGTAAAAAATAATTGAGAATATTACAGCAAACATAACAGCAAAGCTGCAGGATTCTTTTATCTTTTTAATGGATTTCTGTTTCACACCCTGAATTTGTTTACTGGAATGCAATTTTATACTTGTCACCAATGTGAGAAATAGAAGGGATAACTTTGAAACTGGTCTGAAAATTGATCTTTGCTGACTTTGCTCCATAGTACAGTAGTGGTTGGTTTTTCAGATGTTGAAAAATGGGTGAGATGGGATGGTTATGCCATTTTGGAGGAGGGTAGAGAAGAGAAATGGAATTTATAGTGTATGAAAGTTATGCATTAGAAACATCCTGGCTGGTCTGAGAGGCTCCATCCACACTGAACCAGGAAATGCAGATATTCCCAATAGCCTTTGTTTTCTTTAAGTTTCCCATGTGTTACTTCTGCTCCTTTCTCACTGAGCTGTGGCTGAAACCCTAATTTACACAGAGCCCTGATGAGCACAGTTTATTTTGTACCGTTCAGCTTTAATTTACACGTCGGGTATATAGCTAAAAAAACCCCAAACCAAACCCAACTTCTTTTGCATCTACTTACTCAATTGAACTTGAATTAACATGAATCTCCATGAAAGAGACTTGTAAACCTTCCTGGTAGGATTTGCAGTGCCTGGGGAGGGCTGCTATCTTCATTGCAAAAGTGGCAGCATAATTTCTTTCCTTTACCTCTTGAGAGGCGTATCAAATAAACTGGACACATGAATAGGGTGGGTGACGTGTGTGGCAGCGAGCCCATCGCTGAATGAATCTGGGAAACGTGAATGCATGAGCCGCTCGAAGGAAGAATTCAATGGTTTGGGGGGTTTTGTGTTTTGTTTTACTTTTGGCTTGGAGTGGAGTAAGGGAGGAGAAGTGGAAAAGGAAGCCTTTTGTTTACAGTGAAACAATGCTGTGAAGTAGACATCGTGATGTAGAAACAGGAGTCTAAACATGGCAAATGTCGGCAGGCTCCATCTGGCCGCGGCCACGAGTCACTCAGCCGTCCCCAGCACAGACTCCTGGAGGCTGGAGTCGCTGTCGTGTTGTCCTTCCCTTACGCGAATTTCAAATAGCCTTGGAGACTCTCTTCCAGAATTTTATTATTGCATGAGATGAATGATTTATTGGCTTAACTGTTTCTACCCAGTGATGCATTGCAGCTTTGTTCTCTCTGATAAATGTGTGATGTTTTCATTTGGATTTTAACCTCCGTGAGTTACATTATATGCAAGTTATATGGGTCTGGAATTCTAAATCTAGTCATAGCACAGCCTTTTCTTGTGGAGAACTTAGAGTGAATCTGTCAAACAGAAAATGTACTGGTTTTGTGTTAGGTTCTGGCATCTTTTGCAGTAGTTTCAATTATATTGCATTATTAGGGCATTTGTCACTTCTGTATATCCATATTGCTGTTTGGTGTTTGAATGCTGGTTATTGTGGATTTGTTTGTTTTAGTCCCAGAGGAAAAATTCTGATTTGTTGAGACACGGGTTTCTAACTGACAATGCTTATGATGTATGTGATCCTTGGAAATGGGTTTCACTTTACATGTAGTATATTAAGGATGTAGCATCTGGCTTGTGTTGAAGTTGAACTTACAGAAATGTGTTTATGGGAAAATTTAGAATCGTAGCAATTAGTAAAGGAAATTCTTGTTAAAAGTGCTTTTCTAGTACTATGTTTATACTAATGCATATTTTAATCGAGTTTATTTTAAAGCTGTCTGCCTTGTGTTTGGACATCAATCTAGCAGTGATACTTTTGTATGTCACCTAGAATATTTTTTTGCAACCTGACATGTTAGTATTAAATAGCACTTTAAAAAATCCATTAGTACTTTTGACTTGTTCTAATGCGTATTCTTAGTAAGAGTTAGAATTGGTATGTAATTCTAAGGTTGCATTCAGTTTAGAGAATGTAAGTCTGTAAGAGAATTAGAAATTCATTTGCTACCAATATAAGCTGTAGGTGTGCTGTGAGGCAGCTGTGCCTGCTGAAGAACTCACCATCCCTTCCCGGTTCTGGCTCCCATAGCTCAGGAGCAGAAGGGATCAAGTGATGCAGCTCCTAATTGACATCAGAAAAAGATCCCCAGGTGAAGCAGCCTAGTGATGGTGTTTGGGGTGTACCTGGCTGCTGCAGAGCCAGGGATCCAGGGATGGGGGAGGGTGCCTTGGATCTCATTGAGCTGAGTGTGTCTGAAATCAGCACCAGCTTGTCCAGTGTCCTTGGGTGAACTGGGCTTCCCTGTGCTGGCATATGGCACCTGCAGCTCCGTGTGCTGCCTCCCCTGGGCCCTGGAGAGGGTGGAATTTGGAGTGTTAGTTTGGGTAATGCTGACTTTTACAATGAAGTACTGGGGAAAATAGTGATCCCGCCTTTCTGTGTGTGTGTACGTTTGTACTGACTCTAGTTTAGAGCTCGTTGGGTTATTCTGAATTTCTGGTGCTCTGCGAGACCCAGGAAGAGCAGCTGTCCATAAGTAAAACAGAGCAGACTGGAAGCAGTTGTGTGTGTACTTGCAAGAGAAGTGCTTTTTTGTGTTTTAGTTCTGCATTTCTGAGCATGCTTTGAGAAATGGAAAACCTGGATGCTTAAGGAGAAGATTGTATCTCTAAAAACCTGAACGGTGTTAGCTGGTCATTTTGGTATATTGGTAGCAAAATCTGCTTTATAACTTAATTTTATTTTTAATAAAATAAATTTCTGGAGCTGCAAAACAGAGGCAGGAGGAAAAACTATGTCTGCATTAAAATGAAAACATTGGGGGTGCATTTTGTTTTTAGAGCTGAACGCTCTTATAAGGGTATGAGGTGCACCTCTCCTGCACGACTGCAAGAAGGGAGCTTGGCTGATCCTCCCTGCTCTGCAGCCATGTGCTGCTGCCCCTTCCTTTGCAGCAGGTTTGCGGATAGCGTGACTGCGGGATAAGTCTGCACAGCTCTAGGAGCCAACGGGGAACTAATCCCTCTCCCCAGAAGGTTAATTTTCTGTTAAGCCAGTTCAGCTTCCTGCTCTACCTTGGATCCCTGTGCTTGCTGGACCTGCTTTGCTCCCTCCCTCTCCGCAGCCCCCTGCACTGTTGGGTGCAACATGAAACCTTCCAGCGCTCCCATCACCGATCCTGCTCCAAATAATGGTCAGCTGCTGTGTTCTGACCCATTTCATGCTGCAGGAGCTTGACTCCAAACCCCTGTGCACCTGTGGAACACAGTATTGGTTAGGTTTACCTGCCTTTGTGCGTCCCTTCTTGATGATAATTGATTGCAACCTTCAAAAATGCAGGAATTTCGTTAAGTGAAAGTAAACTCTTAGTTTTAGGGTCGTGTTCTATCACATTTTGTTCATCTGCAGAAAAAGCACCTTTCAAAGGAAATGGAACCTTAAAAAAAAAAACGCTCAGAGAGATTAACTGTAAAATAAAACTTAATGTGAATAGTTGGGGTAAACAATTTTGTTTCAAAACCTTAATTGAGGAAGTTATTACCTCAACAGCTGTATTTGCAAAATCCATACGGTGTTATTTACAGCTCTTTGTTCAATAAATAGTTGAAGACCTCCTGTTTTATATCTTCCCATGTGGGAATTCAGGCAGGTCCAAGGAGGGAATGCAAGCAGAAAAATATAAATTTCTTCTGAGCGTGCCAACAGAGGAAGAAACCAGTAGGAATTTGTTTAAAAATGTTTAAAGTATTGAGCCATCCTGCTGGAACCTGTGCACGGTGCGCTGTTTGCCTGTCACAAATGGCATTTCTAAAAGAAATAAGTGAATTTGCAAAGAGTTTTGTACAGTATGGAGAAAAGTACGTCATGTCAGCCTTAGGTTCAAACACCCGAGCAATTTCTGGGTCCCAGGGGCAGCTGTGAAGGCGAGGAGGGGCGTGAGCGTGGCTTCATTTGCCTCCCTCCCTCTCCCTCCCCCAAGCAGGCTCATTCCAATCAGCAGTGTAATTGGAATGCAACCACAGTCTGGAGGAGGAAGGGGAATTTTTGGCAAGGAGAGTCAGAGCAGTTGGGAGCTTTATTCAGATTAAAGCATAGACGACCATTCATTATCAGTACAACACACATTAGCAACAGCATAGCATTGTGTTTCTACAGCTGGGACTTATTTCAGTGATTGTATTGCCCCGCATAGAACATGCAAACAACTGGGATCTGATCACAAAACCCAACGCTAATGGCTTTCAGTAAAAGATGGTGTTTCTGTAGGGGAAGAAAGACTTGTCTTCAAAATGAGCCATTGTGGTAAAAATTGATAGGCAGCCTGTCGCTCTCCCGTGTGTTACATATGTTCTTGAACAAGCGCTTTTTCTGGGAGAAAAACCCTCGGGGAAAGAAAAAACCAATAGGAATTATAATGTTAAAACTGTTGGTTGGATTCAGAAGGTTGAACTTGTTCTTCTGTGGTGATGACACGCGAAAAGCCAGAAGATTAGAAAACATAATCTTAGCTTTGGACCGAGTGCTTTCCTTCCCGTAACCTCGGTGCTGGCTGCTGACACAGTGTTGGTTCTTATGGATGGCTGGCATGGGCTGGGGGGGTTCTTCTGAGTCATGTACAGGCTTAAATGTGCTGATTGTGTGTTCCCTTCTGCAGCTGGTGTGCTCACTTCCATGGACATTCATGATTATTTTTATTTCCGTACCTGTCTTCCCTAATCTTTCTTTGATAGTATTGGTGTGTCTCAAATATACACATTTAAAAACTCCTTACTTAAGATGGCTTAAGCAATATTATTTTTAACACAGGAATTTTAAGACCAATATATTTCTAAAGTGATTGTCTACAGCTGTAGCTCTGAGGTGTTTGTACCTCACGCCGCTGGGTACAAACACATTTAAACCTTGTCGTTTGTCAGAAATCAAGAGGTGCTTTATAACAGATAACTGCGAGGTACCAACGTGCAGGTGATGGAACACTGAAACCTACCTGTGAGGTAAAGTAGTGGTGTTCCTGTTTTGCAGGTAAATCTGGGGAACAAATTGGCTGTAAACAGTTGGATACAGGCTGGAAATACCCGTGAGGGTTGAATACACAGCCCTTAAATGTCCAGCTTCCTTGAATTCGCATAACACTTTCTTTCCTTCTAATGTTGCTTCCTCAGCACTCACTCTGGTGTTACCCAGCCTCGGGAGGTGAATAGATCATTGAAGACTCTGAGCTCATGTCTCAGGGGTGGTGATTCTGTGAAATCTCATAGATCTTTATCAGTTTTTACTTGTTTTCAACGCAAGCTTCCTATGCTGGAGCTCTCCCTTTCCACTTCATGGGCTTCATGTTCTTCTTCCCTCTAACTGTGGAGACCTGGTGTTACTGATATACTTATTATTCTGAAATAAACATACTTTTTAATACTTACAAAAATAGTGGTCATGTATAACATAGGATACCTTCCCTAAGAGCAGCTTCATGTCATTAAAATTTTGACTTTTCTCTAGAAATGGTTCCAAAGTAAGCAGCAGTTGTAACAAGAGTTCTTCAGTAACTAGCAAAAAGAATAAACAGAGTTCAGAAAATGAGAGAGAAATATTTATCTTTCTATAAAATTCACCTTTTCAATAGTCATAATTCCTTTCAATTTTTATGTGAGTTCAACCAATTATTCACCCTTCTATAACTGCATGTAAATTTTAATAGCTACCACATGGATTACAGGGGTTTGGGGATACTAAATATTTTGCATTTATTTGCAATAGTTAAATTATTTTTCAGTAAACCATTCTTTGTCAGTCACAGGAGTAATAAATCAGAAAAAGGAAATTGGCAAATGTGATTCACTTAATTCCTATTTTTGAATATTTGTGGACTGTGTAGCGAAGCTGTCATAGAAGGAGCCTGGGTAGCTTATAACATTATGCTCTTTTCATGTTTCTGTGAGCAGACCTGAGTAGCATATGTTAGAATGAGATCATAAAGCATGATAAAAAAATATTTAATGTATGTATACTACGTAAAATTGATGTGCTGTTTGTCTTGGCACGTATATATTGGAATATTAATGTTCTCTTTTCTGTAGACTACCCAGGAAGTCTGTAATAAACACAAAACATAGCTATCCATTGACTCACTGATTCTCTGTAATGAATACTTTATCTACACATGTGTGCTAGAAGCCATTAATGTCATTTGATGATGCACTTATGGTACAACACACCCCCCTCTTTTTTTTCTGAGCCAAGGTCGGTATATCCAGCCATTGGTTTGCATTCTAGTTCCAGTGCAAGTTTAAATAGCTTAACTTTTTGTTTCAAAATAATTGTAACAAAAAGTGCCTTAAAACAAGCCCATCCAAATAATAAATAACCTTCTGCAGTGCCCTCGTGCCTTCAGAGGATCCATTAGTGGTGGGGCTGTGTAGATCTGATAGCGGCGTGCGTTGGGTCCGGAATCATCAGCGCTTTAACTTGGCTTTGTCAAGGGAAAGAAATCTCCCTCTAGTTCTTTCTGCTGTTTGAATCTTTAGCTCAAATTGAACCTAGGATAGAGGACTCAAAGATAATTAAGTCCCGTGAGTTTTGTGAGAATTGTTGCCTGGATAAAGAGGAGACCCTGGCAGTGACCTGAAGTGAGAGGAAAAAGCTGCAGCAGATCCCGCGCTGCCGGACCGCGGCAGAGCCTGCGTGGGAGAGGGTCTGTCCGAATGCCCAGTGGGAAAAGCTCAGCCACAGCCTTCAGTCAGCCATGAAATCCAGAAATCCATAGGAAGCCAAACTTCCTCAGTTTTTATTCTCAAGGAACTATTAATCAGCTGGTTATCAGAATATTCAGAACAGGTTTTAATACAGTGTTGAAACTGTTAGGAAAGTGGAGCATGAACTCTGGTACTTTTCCCACCGGTGGGAAAAGTTTTGTCCAAAAAACGTCCTGGGATAGATTAGAGCTCTGTGTGTGGAAGAAGAGTGTTTCACTTTGAGTTGAGCTGATGCTCCTGGGACCTGGGCTTTTTCACCTGGAAATACCTGGCAGAGAGGGTGTTGTTAATGGAAACTTTCTCAGCATCTCTCCTGTTTTGTTAACCTGACAAAGCCAGAGTGGGTTGACATCTGACTTGCCTTAAATGTGGTTACTAGAGAGGGAAAAGTGGAGCCAAAAATATTAGTTTGTTCACTCATGGCTAATTGTTGGGGAAGCAGTTATTAGTCTGTGTGCTCTGCGTGTGCCCAATCTTATAAAACTGAGACTTCAGTTAAATTGCATTGGCAAGCTTGCCTTATTTTTGAAAAGAAGTGTTTGTAATTAGTTAACCTTACAATTTCTCTCACAAGAATAGTTGAACCTCTTTTGTCTTGGACATTATACAGTTTCAGGAGCACCCTGTGTGGCTTGCTGTGCTGTAGATGAATTTTGACTTAACTATTGGATTTAAAGCCCTGGGCTTCACTTGACACTTCCCATTACTTGTAATGGGTGAAACTGTGACAATAATTGTATCTTTTTTTAGATATTTTTTAAAATTGCCATCTGTATAAGCATCTATTTTACTTGAAGCTTTTTACCACTAGATGAAAGGTGGCTGGTGGGCAATAACCTATTGTAATTCTTGGGCAAATGATGTCTGTTGTGGTATCACTCATCTGAGGATATCCTTGGTGTAATAAAATCTTAAGGAGCTGCAAAAGCAGTTTTCTATTACCTCTTTTTTTCGAATGCCTTAAGGTTATTCTCAATATTCTGGAGAGAGTAAACTTTAAATTGTTGGGCACATGGAAGCCTTTGGTAACTGTATTTTTATTACACTATCTAAAGAACTGTATTTGATTTGTGGAGCAGACAGTGATGTGACAGTCTATTTCCTACATGTACTTGAATGCTGGCTATCAGAAATACCTAAAACGTTTGGCTCTCTATTAGTATTTTACTACTGTTGACTGTTTAGATTGAAATTATTGGGTGAAAATACCTTAAATGGAGCTCTGCTTTAAGACTACCAGTATGTCTTTGAATGGAGAGAAATTATGTTTATTACTTTTATCATCTTTAAAAAACCCCAGCAGCTACCAGCCTGGAACCAGGCACTTCTGTTTCAGGTGTTCAGTGTTGTTAGCAGCCCCTTTCATCAAATTACTGTGCTGAAATTTTCCTGGGAACTTTTATGTCTCTCTCCTGTGGGATAGGTCAGTGTGAGTGGATTGTTCTGTGACTCCCTGTAGCCACTGATAGGCATCTCCTTGTGTTTGTGGAGGGCCAGAACTCCTCAGACCTGAGCAGAGGTGTAGCCACATTTTACAGTGCTGAATTCCCATGGAAAGCAGCTTCATTAAAACCAGCATCTTTATGAATGTAAAAATTGGGAAAACATTAATTCCATTATTTAGATTGTCCAGGGTGGTGTTTCTCTGCTCTGGCTGTGGAGATCTCCATGGGAGTGCTCATGGATTGCCTCTGCTTGCTTTTATTCAGGCAGAAATTGGGGATCTGAGCCTTGCAGGATCAGTGGGAGGGTATTCTGTGGGGGAAAGGATGACCTTTCCCAAAGACCAAATGGTGTTTGGTTTTAGGTAGTGCCTGTGGGATGTGATTATTGGATGCACTTTTCTGTCTTTGCATTTCCTGGCAGTAATAAATATTGGCGATCTCATAGGAAAAATATCCAAGGGAATCATATAGTGAGGAATCTCCTGCAGCATCAGGTTCCAACCAAATAACTCCCCTTTTTTTTCCTTTTTTTTTATACTAGCTGTGGGAATTCATGCTTTTGCTCAATCCCCAAGAATCCTTTTGTGTTATCAGTAAATATTTTAATGTTTCACAGGGGAATCTAATATTTCCTGCTTACTAAACCTGTGATAATAGATAAGCATAGTAGTTGAACAGTGGTGCAGTTTGTGAAGAGAAGTCTTCGTTGTGTACCTTGGCACCTTTATATGAAATTTGTCCCCTTTGACCTTTTATTTATTTATTTGTTTATTTAAGTTTATTCTCATAGGAGATTGTTTTCCCCTGGGTATTTTTAGTTGACAAATGCAAATGTTCCTCCCTTTTAATTTAAACAAACAAACAAAAAAAGCCTGAAACAATTATCAGCTGCTACAAATAAAAGATATCTTTGGAACCATCAAAACTCTGGCTTTAGAAGTTGGTGTGCTCCACCCAAATGCTTTTCAGGTAAAACCTTTTATTTATGATCATGCAGGATAACAGAAAAGCTTTGGCTGCCTAATGGCCTGTTTTTTATGACCAAGGAAGCTTTTGCTGGGCTGTAGAACTGAATATAAGCCCCTGCTTGTGTCCCAGCACTGATTGTGGTGAAGCAGGCAGGAGTGCCCCAGATCCCGCTCTGGGGACTCACAGGTGGCAAAACAGTTGAGGGGAAAAAAAAAAGGCATGTGAAACTATTGCCTGAGGAAACCAGGACCATCTCACCTCCTCTGTAACCTGCCTGCAGGTGAATTGCCAAAAGGTGACACTTCCAGCACAGCCTTCAGGAATTAATTTACATGATGGTATAAATGAGGAAGGAGCACAGTTAATTTATGTTCATTTTATTTTAAGCAGGATTTTCTGGAATGCTGGACAGGTAAAATAACTTTCAAAAGGTTAGCCATCAGTGACTTAATTTTGTATTTCTCTTTTTCTTGCAGTACTGTGTGCAAAAAACTTGGTGAAAAAGGACTTTTTCCGTAAGTAGCTGTTAAAGTTTTATACATTTATTTATAGATGGAATAAATATTGTGCAAGTTCTGTAGTCCAGTGTTTGCATGTGATCATTATATTAAGATATTTGCAGTAAGGCTGCTGAGGGCTTTGATGTTTTATTTCAGGGCTTCTGTTTTTGTCTTAGGTGACAGTCATCACAGAACTAGAATAATAATTAAAACACTGACACATTCTCTCTGTTTTTATGGGAGTGGGAAACGAATTTACCCACTCAGGCAAATTACATGTTTTTCGAATTTAGTGTCATATATTTATTGAGTTGTTTTTCATACAAGAACTTTTTGTCAGGCAAACAGATGTGCTCCTTAATTATTAATAATCACCTCATAATACTGACATACTCTGAAATTATATTTTAATTAATTTTAATAATGTTTTGAAAGAAGTGCTAAGAAGTAGATGGAGGCAGAAAGGAATTCTGTTGTCTGTGTCCTGCATGCACAGATCACCTGCCTGCCACCTCCCA
Source organism: Pachycephala philippinensis (assembly GCA_013397055.1). Classification (NCBI taxonomy): domain Eukaryota; kingdom Metazoa; phylum Chordata; class Aves; order Passeriformes; genus Pachycephala; species Pachycephala philippinensis. The sequence goes on from VWZT01014924.1 coordinate 49,009, forward strand.
CCTGGGAGCAGGAGGAATTCAGAAGAGCAGACCTGAGCTTTGGAAAGAAATTGAAGAGGCGATGATCCAGAATTATACTGTGATTTGAGATACTTCTAAAACTTTGCTTATATCTGAATTTCTGTATTGATTGCAAGTTTTTGGGTGTTTAACTGTTTGATCATGCCTGAAAAAACCCCTCAGGATCTGAAATGTGTGGTGCTGAAGCACAGATGTCCCAAGGTCGCACTCCTCTGTCCCCACGTGCTCTCTGTGACACTTGTCCCGAGCCCTGTGCTGCCTGAGCAGCTCTGCCTGAGTCACCTGAGGAAGTGCAACTGCTGCAGAATGGCACCTCAGCAAATGGGATTAATGTTTGCCCACCTGAGTTCCTCCAGCTGACTCCCAGCACTCGAGGAGGGGAGGAATGGATTAGTGTCAGGGGAGCAGGGGCAGGAGCTGGGTGTCCGTGCTGGGGCTGTCCCTTGGTGTCAGTTCAGCAGGAGGTGCTGGTCCTGGGCTGCTCTGCTCCTGCTGCCTTCCCATCCCTGCCTCGAGTTCAGCACCATCTTTGCACTGATTTTTGGTGATCAGATGAACCTGTGTTCAGTGTTTCTGAGGTACTGAGCTGGCAGCAAATGGAGCACAAAGACAGCAGTACACCAAGTAGATCCTAAAAGCAAGAATAACCTGCTCTCTGTTATACCAGTATCAGCCAAAATTGTAATTGTGATTTGATCTTAAATGTAAAAAGAATGTAAATCTGTTTTCTCTGCCTTTGGCTTCTTTGTATACTGAGAATTTACTCAAACCTGAATTAGGAAGATTAAGGTGTTTAAATTTTTTTTTTCCCAATGTGTTTGACTTACACAAATTTTTCTTAGTCCATATCAGTGAAATAAATTGCTAATGTACCCATGTCCTGTGCTTAATGCATCATGTTATTCCCATTCATTAAGTAGGACTCTCATTTATGAATAAAAGTCAAGTAAATCTTCAAATGAAAGATTAAGTAATTGAGCAATGATAAAGGACTTCAAAGCGTCCTGATCCACTTGCTAGCTTTTTTTTTTCTTTTCCTCCTCTTAGGACTTCCTGATCCCTTTGCTAAGGTCGTGGTGGATGGATCTGGCCAATGCCATTCTACAGATACTGTGAAGAATACACTTGATCCAAAATGGAATCAGCATTATGACCTGTAGGTGGTAACAGTGATAACCAAAGGTTTGAAGTGAAATCCTCTAAAGTACACAGACAATGTCAGATGTTCATTATGCTGTCCTATGTGTGGCTTGGAAAGTATCCCAGAGTTTATTAGTTTGAGTGAAAAGAACATGTAGCAAAATTCCACTTTCTCATTTACCTCAAAATTGAAACACTGCACTTGTTTTTCTGATGCTGATGTCTGCAGCATGCTTCACATGGACTGCAGCATTGTTTTATTGTGGTATTTTCATGTTAACACTTCTGTAAAATGAAGCAAGTAACTGACAGTATTTTCCTCAAACTGCTCTTCTCTTGATGATATTTTTGTCTGTTGTGGTGCTACAGTATCTTTTTCTCTGTGTGCCTTTTGTTCAATTTTCTCTCCTTTCTGTCGTTTTCTGTCCCAAATGTTGTTCTCACTCTGAATTACTGTTATCATCACTTGAGCACCTTTTGAGCAATAGAATCAGTATGGCACATATATGTCATGGTGTTCCTCTCTTTCTAAAGCATAGACTATTTCTGTACAATGTAACTTATTAAAGCTTTGATTTTTATGTAGGTCTCTGTGTTTGTGCATGCTTTATTTTCCTTGTCTTTTATTCTTTATCTTTTTTCTTGGGATGAAAGATGAGGAAGAGAAATGAACTGTTTTCTATCATTGTATTCTCCTGTTCTGATCTCTGACTTTTTCTCCATGGCTCCATTCCCTCTCCTATATTATTAGAAACTGTTTGAGCATATTTATGTTAACTTTGGCCATCACCAAACCTGCAGCAAATCTGGTATTGGTACACAGACAATTTCTTGTCCCTCTTTTTCCCAGTGAGGAAAAGCAGCTTGATGGGTCTCGCAGCAGAATGTGGAAGGCCTGGTTTAAAGTCATGTCTTGATCTACTCCTTATTTGAATATCCAAGACTAAATAAGTGAAGTCAATGTTCATAATGTGTTAGTGCAGAATACAGAACATTTGCTTCACTGCTTAACAAAATATCGTGGCAGTTTAGTGAAATAATAGTATTACAGTTTTATTATTCAAACCCAGTCCAAGTTTGGATTCTGCATGTGAGACTGTAATTTATATTCATGAGAGAAATGGATACAAAACAAGTTTTAAGTTCATGTGTAGCAAATGGCTCTCTTTTCTATTGAAAGAATTCTAAGTTAATTTGATTTTTTTAATGTTACTAAACGTATCCAAATGTTGATTTGTACAGAATGGAGGTTTCAGGCCTTTGCCCTTCCATGTGCTCTCCAAGGATCAGAGTAGAGCTAAGGAGAAATCCCTGAAAGCGAGCACAGACTTTGATTGTTTTTCAGTGAGGTGGCTCTGTTAATGAGCATTACTGCACGGCTTTGCAGGAATAGAAGGTGGGGAGTGCTGCCAGCATGGCTCAGTGCAAATCCTTCTGTAACCTTTGTACAGCTGGGGAAGGGGCTCTCCTGCAGGGGGAAGGTGGGCATCGTTTGACTCTCACTCCACTGTGAAATTCTGGATGGAAGATGTCAAAATTCTGTGTGGAAGTCGCTGGTTCCCTGTGAGTGCCCCAGTACTGGCCAGTTTGAGGTGCTGGGGGCCAGTGGAGTTGTCTGGAGTGGCTGCAAAGGATGCTCAGTGCTCCATGGGCTGATGATTTGATTCCCTTCTGGAGAAAAGGAGCAGAGGACATGGGAAATGAGGGAGGATGCTGATATGCAACACGAGTAATGGAAAAAACCAGTAAAATCTTTAGAAAAAATTCCTTTCTGGTTATAACTTTTAAGGAAGGATGAAGAGAAGGTATTTTTAGGTTGTTTTATAGAACAAGCCATGGTTGTATCTGCATACTGTATTGTCTTTCCAAGACTGTGATTGTAATCCACAACATATTATAAAAAGCAGAGAGAGAATGGGGGTTTCTGGCAGAATGTTTTGCTCAAGCAGATTTGAAGCATCTCTTGCTGTATTGTCCAAAGGAATTTAGACTTGTGTGAAGGATGGTGGTTTGTTTTTTTTTTTCTTGTTTGGAGAAGAAGTCCCCTTAAAAAAACAGATTTTGTTGAATTAGTGGATTATTTTCAATATAAAATCTTGTCCTGTAGGGAAAACTACTTTGTTTGGTTCTGGCTGTTGAATTCCCTGATGACAGGAGTATATCCAGTATTTCTAATCCAAAGTAAAATTTAATGTTGTGTCAGGCTTTGTTATTTGAAAATAATCCTTTCCCTCTCCAAATTTTCTTCATAATAATTTAACCCCTTTTATAGTCTCACCTGTAATTCCTGACTCTATGGAAATGTATTTCCATTTATAAACATCAGTCACATTATCTTCACTTCCTATTTAAAACAGCAGTCAAAGATTAAATCTCTTTGGTACAACAACTCACTGCCTGGCTATTACCTTAAGGTAATTTTTTACTGTATAATACACCCAGTGTCAGGTCTCAGCTTTTCCTCTGCACCAGATATTAAGATAATTTTTTCATGTATCTTATGATGGCAGATGCAAATGGCACAGTCAGATGGAGCTGTTGTAGTATATTTATGCAGTGATGTCCGAATTAAGTTGCTAATTTCAAGAGAATTTTGTGGCTTGCTAACCTGATGCAGCATAAGTAGATATTCTGTTGTATAAGACTTTTTTAAAAGGACTTCTGCAGTGTTATAAAGAGCAGAAAAGGGGTTGGCTTTTGCCTTATGTGGTTCTTAATTCAGATCTTAGTGTGAAAAGGAAGTGGTTGAATTAGCTGCTTGGATTCTTCAGCCTAGATGGGTGTGTGTGTAGAGAGGAGGAATCTGGGAGACTTTCCAGAAAGAAATTGCTAAATACTTGCTGTCTGGATGTAGTTTAATGTCAGTAAAATACCATGCTTGCCCTGGATGTATTCCCCTTCCTTCTTTTCAGTCTTGTTTGTGTTTTCCCTATTGTTCAGGCCTTTCCTCAGAGCTTTTGAATAACCAGACTTGACACATTTACAGACTTTCTTGCATTCAGAGCTGAACTACCTAAACCAGCAGTTCAGGAACTTAAATCCCCTTTTTCTCTTCCTTCCCCTTTCTCCCCTGCTGTGATAGCCAGATCTCTCCTGCATTCCCCTGCCCAGGCTGCTCCAGCCTCCCCAGCAGGCTCTGCCCTTAAGGCACAGCAAGTCCCATCATCTCTTTCCCTCTGAAAGGTGTTTGTACCATGATCTCCACCAAAACCTGCTTCTGCTTCCAGCTTTACTCTGCACCCTTCAACTCATCACCCCCAGGCTCCAGCATGGACTCTTCTCCTTTGGGATCTCTCTCAAATGGAACCTCACACAACTCCCATAAATAACTCCTCCTCTTCCCAAAATCTCCTCACTCCAGGTTCTAGTGCCCTTTGGTGCCTTCACATCCTCGGGCTGTTGTGCTGGCCTGGCAGAATCACTTTTCTCCCCAATTAATCCTCTGACTGTTTTGCCTAGTTACTGCTAATGATCCTGGATTTTTCTCAGGGAGAGAAAGCAGCAGCTCTGCCTAGTGCTGCTTTAGACAATCCCATCCTAGGTTAGGCTCCTAAAGAGCCATCAAACAGCTCTGTGCAACTGCTTTTCCTTCTCCACGTGGTGGCTGAGGCCAGTTGGATGAAGCTGATGCCCTTTGCAGCAGCCAGTGAGTACCACGTGTCCCTGCTCCACTCCTGTTCTGTCCCTGGCAGCTCCTGGGGACCATCCCAGAGCCTCAAACACCCTTCAGCTGCTGCCAGAGAGGAGCAGTGCCAGGAAGGAAGTGAATGAAGATGGGAGAGAAAATTTGGGTGCTTTTTTTTCATTCTGTCTCCTCACACCCTCCTCTCCCCAGTCTGGAAGCAGCTGGTAGCTCAAAGCACAACACTGAGGTTGTATTAGAAAAAAAATCAGAAATGGGAAGATGGAGAAACAAAACCAAGTAATTCGTCCAGGTCGTAAAAACAGTGTGTGACAGCATGGATTAGAGCTAGGGAATTCCTGGCTTCCAAACCTGAGTTCATACCTCGTGATGCTGCATTTTTCTCTCTTTCTGGAGGGAGTATGTCTGGCTTGTGATCAGGAAGAGGTGTGTTTTTTCAGGAATATTTTTTTCCACTTTCTTCATTCCACATTTCTCCAGCGAGGTGAACTCTTCAGGGAAAGTGTCTATAATGCCATGGGGATGAAAAGTCACTTGATACCAAACCTTCCTAGGTGGTAGACAAAATAACAATTGTCCCTGTGTTTTAAATTTTTATTAAAATAATTTAAATGTTTCTAGTAAGGCATGAATTTGATTTTTTTTCATAGAAGTGGAAGTGCTAAGAGTAGGGAAATCAAAATTTCTGAACATGCAGTTCTTAACCAGAGCCCTAATTTTAAAGGTTCAAAAAATACAGAAGTTAACAAAATGTCTGTGCAATTGAATTTCTGTGTTTCCATTTCATTAATACTAATCCTGTTATCTCTGTTGAAGTACTGAAGCTGTGGAATAGATATTGCTGATAGGATAGAGGAAAAAAAGAAATATAAGCTCCAAGAACTTTAATTATGAGGAGGAAGAGAGAGTCATCCAACAAAATGCGGGGGGTGTGGTTTTTTGTCTCTGGTTTGGTTTGTTGCACTTTATTTTTTGGAACATTCTTTTTTAATAAAAAATAAAATTCCTAGATCAGGCTTTTATGTTGGAACTTTATTGATATAAAACAAATGTAACTTATCCACCAAATGAATTGGAAATGTCAGCTTGTCCTTCCGTCACTCTCTAAATACAACCATGGGTTTTCATGCCTGAAATGATGCAGAAATACAGATGAAACATTTTGCTGTAAAGCCAACTAGACGTTACTTAACTATTTCTTTTCTTCCTTTATTAAAAAAATAGACATTTTTATTTGGAAAAATGAAGCTTGTCTTGCTTATTTCCTTTAAAAGTGTGAACCAGCCCAGGTTTTTGGGTGCAAAAATCCAGAGTAGGTTATAGTGGCATGTGGAGTCCTCACCTGTGTGGTGTGGGCTGTTCATCCCAACCCTGAGAACCTCACCCTGAAACATGACAGGAATTCTTGGAAACTGTGTTGTGTATTCAGCTGTTCTACATATTATTCAAACTGTTCTGTTATGAAATTGTGTTTAACCATATACCTTTGACTTTCTTAAAGCAACAAGGAAAACTGGAAAATTCAAGACAGGTCATGATAAGTCTTTATTTTTAAGTGCACCTAAATTGTTCTCATAAGAATTTATTTTAAGTACATAAAACATTGTAGACTGCAACTGTGCACGTGATTACCCATCTTCATCTTGTTTCTTTATGCAAAATTGGCATTGTCAAGGTTGTAAGGCCAAAAATCTGACCTATATTATACAATCAGTTTATTATTCAAAAAACTTCGGGGCTTTTTTATGTCAAGTTTGTGTTTTGTTTGGGTTTGTTTGTTTTTGTTTTTGTATAAATGTGCAGTGGTTACTTTAAACCATCAGACTTTTCTGTCTTCTACTTCTTGGGTCAGTTGCTGTCTGCAGGTGGGAAAAAGAAGTTGTAAAAGTTCTGCTTTTTGGAAAAGGAAAAATGGGAGAAGTGTTAACCTGATCACAGCTGTAATTTTAAGCCATGCCAGTTAGTTCAATTATTTGGTTTGCCAACCTTGACAGTATCATTTCTATCTTTATGAAAACACTAAGATGTTTTAAAAGCCAATAAAGCCACAGTCAATGGGGAGATGTATTTAGACATTGGTTGATCAATTTTCATTCAAAAACAAACAAAAAAGAAGCACTTGGAACTAAACTAAGGCCAGAATTTGTGGTCTGGGAAGAGAGAACTACAAGCAGTTCTTGGGATCTAAGCCATAGTTACAAATTCATTTCCCTCAACTTGAAACAGCCATAATAATTCAGTATTGGCAATCGCTGATTTATCTGGAGTGTTTTGAAATTGTCCTCTGAAAGTTTTGAAAACAAAAACGAGCTCACAGAGTAATTGCCTCTGAAGAACAAAGCTTCGAACAAAAAGAAGCGAAAGTAAAACAGCCTGCAGTGTCCAGGTTTCCCCAAGGCAATGAGCACAGATCCAGGTTTTGCCAAGCATGGCCGTGGGAATGCTGCGAGGAGCCAGCCCCGGTGGGAGCAGGGGCAGGAGGGGCACATCCCAGCTCAAACCCCGTGGGAACGCTTGCCGTGGCTCTGGTGTGTGATGTATGTCCCACACATACATTGCTGAGGGTAAATCAGCCTCCAGGGCTGGGTTAGCTGCAGCTGTGTCGTGGCTCGGCCCGACATCGCCCCTGGGTGCTGGGCAGCACCTGCAGGGTGCAGGTCCCTGCATTGCTGCTGCTTGGAGGAGCAGCCCCTGCAGAGCCTGGGGCTGCTGTCCCTGCTCCCACTGAGCCCAGACACTGCTGGGATGCCATGAGCAGTGCCCTCCCTCGGGACAGGCTGAGCTGGGGCATGGAGCTGAGCATGTTTGGGGCTGCTTGGAGAGCTGAGGTCGAGGGCCAGCCCGCAGCCTGCTCGTGTTGCTGTTTGAACAGATTTTGGTTGGGTCATGTGAATGGCTCCTCCCAGAATCAGGCTTTTAGAGCAGTTTGTATTCGAGTGAGCTCCTCCATGAGACATGCTTCCATTGAAGTACAGAGTGCACATCTTAGCTGCAGATGACTTGCTCTCTCTTGCCATTACAGTGTGTGTTAAATTTTTAATGTAGTGGTGGATGATCTTTTTTCCCCCCAAGGTGATTTCTGATGCATCGTCAAAGTGTTCAGTAAGTGCCATTGACAGTACTGTTTTTTCCACGTTTTTCAGATATATTGGGAAGTCGGATTCAATAACAATCAGTGTGTGGAATCACAAGAAAATTCATAAAAAGCAGGGAGCTGGTTTTCTGGGTTGTGTGAGACTTCTTTCAAATGCAATCAACCGCCTTAAAGACACTGGTTGTAAGTAAGCTAAGGACAAGTTTCTTCGCTTTCAGCCCAAGCTTGCATGCACAGACTTTTGAAGAAAGACAGTTAATTGGGTTTTTTTGCAGGGTTTTATAAAGCTCATGTATTCCAGTTGGTTTGGTAGTTTCTGATGGTGTTCTGTTTCATTGTATGATTTACACTTTGTGCCCTCATTTTGTAGATCAGAGGTTGGATCTGTGCAAGCTTGGGCCAAATGACAACGATACTGTTAGAGGACAGATAGTAGGTGAGTAAAGGTTTTTATCTTTTAGTTCTCTTTTTGTCTTTCGTTTCTGTGGTAGTTGTAGAAATACCCTTCCTGTATGTCAGTTTTCTATATTGAATTCTCCTGTCAACTGCCAGAGCCATTTGGACCTCAGGCTAGAAGCATGTAGGTAGAGAATTAAAAAAAATCCAAACCCCAAACAAACAAAAAACCAAAACAAAATGCTCAAACCACCCCAAAAAAATCCCAAACCAAAATATTATAATGAGTGTTGGGGCAAATAAGACCATAGGTAATAAAAAAATTTATTTAGAAAGTTTTTAATGTCACTGTAAAGAATGGTGGCAGTTTGAACTGAGTGTGAATTCTCTGTGAAAAACTGACTACAAAATTCTTGGCCGTTGAGAGCTCCAGCAAGGCTGTGCTTCCTTTAGGTTTTGGGAAAGTGTAAGGTATCTTGCTTACAAGCAAGTAAAATTGCTGTCTGGGATGACTTGGTCAATTAATTTTGTGTTTTCATAGCTTATTAACAAGTCTGTCACCAATCTCAGTAACTGTGCTTTGTCATTCTGTGAACTTGCAAACTTTAAATAACTTAAGAATTAAAAGGAAGCTGGCAAATTGAAAAGCAAGTATCCACAAAAAACTTCAGAAACACTCTCTTGTTGGTTCATTCTCAATTCTTCGTGAAGGCAGCATTTCTAATAGGGCATTTAAGTCACAAGTTGGTCAGGATAAGGAAGTTCTTTATTTATATGGCAAGATGTTGATGACAATGTTTGGACATGAGGGAAAGAAAAGTGAATTTTTATGCTGTTTTATGTTCAGTTCCTAGTTGAAATGATATCCAAGCAACACTTCTGTCAGCCAGGGAACACCACTGAAATACCAGTCAGCAAATAAGTGTTTGTTTGCCTCCCTCAGAGTGCTCTGTTGGATAACACCTATGATTTTACCTGTTTGTATTGCTTTAACCGACTGTCTCCATCTGATCTGCAAGTGCTTGCATTCAGATAAGAGTGTGGTGGCACAGGGGAGTCAAATGATGGTAGAAATGTGGAATTGTAAGTGCATTGCTGACACTCCAGGCTGTTCTTGATTAAATTTTCCACATGAGCCTGCACAGAAGAGTAAAGGATGAATCAGTCACTTTCCTGGGGTGTGTTTTGTTCTGGGTTTGGTTTGCTTGCTGGGTTTGCTGCAGTGTACTGGTCCCTGAGCATCCCTGTGTGTGTGTGCAGCTTTGTGGGGTGCCTTTGGCGAGGAGGCTGAGCTGGGTGCACAGGAGAGAGATTCAGGGTGTGCTGGGAGCAGGGAGCTCCATTCTGCTCACACCATGGAGCAGGGACTGTGCTCTCATGCTGCCCTCCAGAGTATGAACTCACACCCTGGTCAGCATCGCTGGGGAATGCTGCCTTCATTAAAGGGGGGAAAAAACCCCGACTAAAAACCCCTTCCCAAAACAGAAAGGTCTGGGAAGGCTGTGGCGAAGCCATTGCAGTGTGCAATGGCAAAGAGACTTCAGAGAGAACTGGTCAGAGAACTGGTCAGGGAGAAGGAGTCAGAACTAGTCAGCAGTGTGGGCATAAAGCAGGCTGCCAGGCTGGCTTTAGCTGATGTGCCCATGAGAAGTGGCAGCCCTGGCTCTCTTGGGATGCTGCTGGGGCTGCCCCTGGACACCAGGAGCTGTTGGATCATGCACTGAACCTACAAAAAACCACCTTGTCAGGTTACAGCAGAGACCCAGAGCAAATCTGTGTGTTCTGTTTTCTGTTGATATCATCAGGAAGGTCAAGTTTACTCAGTCATGGCTCTGTTTTAATTTAATGCATCCTTGGTAAGATTCCAGAGACTCCTGTCTTTTTTTATCTAAGTTGTCATTACTAATCTTCTTATATTTTAATCTTTCTTTGCTAATGCAACTTTGTTGAGTGGATGAAAGAGCCTGAGTAAAACTAGATAATTCCACTGCAGTAGCTAGATGATGAAGAAATCTGGATTAAAAATAAGTAAAAAGACAGAATAAGTTAAAAATACACTGTCAGTTCTTCAAATTATAAACTCTCTTAAATTAAGAGACCGTGCAAGATTGGAAACCAGTATTAAAATGTAATTGATGCCTTCAGCAGATGATAGTCTTGCAAATCAAGTGCACAGTGGGTATGCCTTGGTACAGGGACCAAGGGGATCTTTATCTTAAATCCCTTCGGTTATTTTCAAGGAGAGGAAGAAAAGGAGGCATTTTGAACAATGGATCCAGGGGCACCTGAACTGTGTCTTAATCTTGCAGCTCTTCTGTGCCACCACTTTATTTCTGATGTGGCAGTGCAGAAAAAAATGAGCACTTACTTACTACAAAATGAAACCGTGCACAAATTTTGGTCTTCACATAGGCAAAGAGGAGGTAATTGCCTTTGTTTAGTTTAATTTCTGTGTGTTTTGCCTGCCAAACGTTGCCTACCTGCAGTGGTGTGAATTTGTGTGTGGGGTTGTGGCAGAATAAATACATCATCTCAGGTTTTGGTTTGGTTGAATTTAAAGGTGTCTTCCCTTCTTAAGAAGTTGTTTTGTAATGTTCGTGTTCATGGAAAACTAGGGGTTAATATGGATTAGGAATGCAGCAGTGCTCCAGGGCTCCCTGGGTTGGTCTGTTGAATTCTAAGCTTCAAAACATGTTGTTGCTGAAAGTTTGGGGACTCGGGCAAAATCTGCCAGTTCTGCTCCAGCTTCTTTAACTTTGTGATCTTTGCAAAAGTTTGGTTGCATCCAGGTTAAAGGCTGTAAGGTCATTTCACTGCATATATAAATTGGACTTGAAGATGGTTGACCAGAGGTACATTAGTGCCACCTCAAGAAATGTGGGCCACAGCACGTATTTAGCTTTTTAAGCAATTGTTTTATTGTTAAAGGCATAACAAAACATCAAAAAACCACCCCAACCCTGCAGGAACACAAGTGTCATAAATTATCAGATTGGACACTTGCAAATTGTGATATTGGGAACAAAAGCAGCCTAAAAAAAAAATCTTTGTTTTCATAATTGCTGTACAAAAGCTTCAGGCATAAATAGCCATTACAGTGAATCATGCAAAAAAAATTACAAGTGAAGCAGTTTTGGTGAGGGCACACAAGGGCTTTTCAAGGTGCTTTGTGTGCTTCTTACCACTGGTGTTAGAAAGTAGCCAGTAAACCAAACCTGAAGTGCTTCTTGCAGGTACGTTTTGCCTGGTTTTGTGTTCGTGTGCATGTGTGTGTGTTGAAACCCATGGGCACACAAAATACATGAGAAAGAGTCAAAACCAGGGAGGAATTCCTTATTTTAGCTCTTCCTATTCAGAGTTCTGTTGGCCCTGTCCCAGCCGTGCGTGAGGTTGAGCACCCCACTGCCACCAGTGGAGTGTCACAGTCCATCTCAACACACACAGTTAATTGCAGTTTCACAGTTCGCTGCCTTTTCTGCCTTAACCTGCACTCATATTCCGTAAGCTAACTTTTTTGAAGATGTAGAGAATTCCATGTATGAAAACACGCAGTTCTATGTAACCATCTTTGATTTGTGAGAAGGGAAAATATCCAGAACATGTCTCAGCTTAATCCTCCAAGTTGTACCAGTTCTCTTTCAAATGTAACCGTAATTTGCATTCAGATGCCACATCTTTAATAATTCTTTTATTATCCTTACAGTCAGTCTTCAGTCCAGAGACCGAATAGGCACAGGAGGCCAAGTTGTGGATTGCAGTCGGTTATTCGATAACGATTTACCAGATGGGTAAGCTGCCATCACTGTGATGTAAACACAGCTACAGCTCATGCAACAGACTGCTGCAGTAGTGAGGAGTCAGTGTGCAAGTAAATTATTTTAAATCTTGCACTCAGAGTTCTGAATTCAGAACAGGAGCTAAGCCAGCTGGGATACACACAGCAGTTGATAGTTTGGTTGTTGTCTTATCTCCACTTTGAAAAGGGGAGGTGACATATGTAAATAAATGCTTTGAAAAATAACTTGTCTAAGAAAACATGTATTTCGAATTAAATCACAGCCAGCACAGTGACCTATGCATGCAGTGGTTTTGTAGCAAGGGAGTGACCACAGGGCCTGGCTGCCCTTCTGCAGCACCATGCAGAGGTGTAGATCCACTGTGATAAACGTGGATCACTTCTTCCATGCACCTCTTAGTGAAGAAAACGTGGCTGGAAAAGGTAATGCAGCCCAAGTTCTTGCTGTATTTACCTGCCAAAGGCAGGGTTTAGGATTCTGGTTTGTCCCTGTGAGAGTTAATGACATCATTATCACCTAAAACAGTTTTGCAAACACAGGAAAATGTTCTGGTTTAGGTTCTGGTGCTGTCAGCAACTTCTTCAGAGCAAACACAGACTTTCTGAATGTGATTCTTGGCAGGTAAAGACAGGAGAAAATGAGTTTTCAGAGAATAAATTTTGAAATGTAAATCGTTGTCCTAGTCCTTAACAGCATTCTTTTGTTAATTTGGAGTCCAGATAACTCAAAAACATTTTTGAAAGTACTTCTAAATTTTCACTTCAGAATGTTCCTTGCATAAATATTGCTCATGTAATTGTGTAACTGCAAAATTTGCTGTACAGCCTAGTGTATTTCAGAGTGCAAATTTAATAATTCAGAAGTCGCATTATTTGAAGCTGATTTTTAAGGAAAGCAAGTAGTGCATGAAGATGCTATGAAAGCACTTGTTAGAGTCAGTGGTCAAAAGAAGTTAAATGCATTATTAAACATGATGTTTCCCAGAAGTTTCTTTACATGGCTATTTGGATTTAATTAGAATTCAAGCAGTTACTGAATATGAAGGTGCGATATTGTTAATGATGTGCCTGGTTCCAAGGGAAGAATATGTTAAATCATTTCTGAGTTCAACTTTCAGTTGTTTCCTGTCGCCTCGTTCAGCTAACGTGATTCATAGCAGTGTAAGCCTTCCTGAGCTGGGCACTGCTGTTGGAAAGGTTTTGTGCCCTGGTTTCCTGGAAATGCCACTCAGAGCCTTATCTCTGCCTGTCTGGCTGCAGGTGGGAGGAGCGCAGGACTGCTTCTGGAAGGATCCAGTATTTAAACCACATCACACGGACAACTCAGTGGGAGCGACCCACACGGTGAGCAATTCCTTGGGACACTGGGGAGGATGAGGTTTGATTACTGAGCAATTCCAAGTGGCTCTGACAGGGGGATTGGATTGCTCCTTCCTCTGCTCAGTCACTCTACACAAGCTGAATGCTTTCCTTCTTTAGCATCCTTCTTCTGCAGTCTGGCTAATATTTAACTCAGAAGATTGTTCTGACTACTTTTTTTCCTGCCCTAATAGCAACATCTTTGCTTTCTTGTAGAGATGCTGTGGTAGAGCTCTATAAATATAGACATTACATTTTGCAGACATTGTAAGGGGTGAAGAAGTGAATCCATGAGTAGCTGTCAGACATTGTTCTGTGACCATGTAGCCCAGAACAGTAATAGCTGATTGCTAGAGAGTGTGGAAATCACTGTGATCACTTTTTCTGATAACTGTAGATGTGGGTTGTGAAGCTGTTCCTCAAACCACTTTTGCTGTTGCCTGTATTGCGGGCGGTGTCATTGCATTTTTTTCAGACTCCTCTGCAGACTCTCTGTGCCTGCAGTCTCTTCCATTCTCAATATCATTCTGGTCTCTGCATGGATATATTTGATTTACAATAATCTGGACTGTTAACACTGTCAGCTCTCATACATGTTTGCAGTTTTGGAGTGAAGGGACTGAACAGCTTTTTAATTTACCTATTTCTGTTTTTCCTGGTATGTTAAAATACCCACTCTAAGCTCTAGACGCAGTAGAAAAACAAATGCAAAATGTATAATTTGTTTTGGGGATTTCATGTGACCTTGTCAATCCCCCTTTAACCCATTTTAAATCCTTTTGAAAGCAGCATTGAGATACAAAATCACACTGGTCAATGTTTCCTCCTGCTCTCAAGAGCAACTGCTTTTGTTCTTGTTTAGCCCTTTTTCACCATCCTCATCTAATAACCTTCCTTAAAACTTAGAAGGAATAACAAGGCCTGATGGCTTCCTCAGCCTCACGAAGGCGAGGTGAGAAGGTTTGGAGGTGAGGAGGTCACTGGCTCCTGCGGTGAGCACAGAACAGGAGCTGCCTGCTCCAGTCGAGGTGTGCTGCTGGGGAGGGCACTGAGATGTCCCCAGGTGTGCTGTGGGGCCCGTGTCCATCAGCACTGAGCTCTCCTGTTGTCCCCAGGCCAGCATCGGAGTACTCGAGCCCGGGCAGGCCCCTGAGCTGCTTCGTGGACGAGAACACTCCCATCGGCGGCACCAACGGCGCGTCCTGCGGGCAGGCGGCGGATCCGCGGCTGGCCGAGAGGAGGGTCCGCTCCCAGAGGCACAGGAACTACATGAGCAGGACTCACCTGCACACTCCTCCCGACCTGCCTGAGGGATATGGTATGCAAATCCAAGGGCTTTGCTCCTGGGGATCTCGAGAAGCTGGGAAAATGGGTTGTGTCTTCTCACGTGTTAGATCCTTTTCATTCCTTAGCTGGAGGAAGTCAGTCTTTGTGAGTTTTCACGCTGTACTTTGTGTTCTTACATTTATTAATTTGTCTTGATTTCACAGAGCAAAGGACAACACAGCAAGGTCAGGTCTATTTTCTGCATACACAGACTGGTGTCAGTACATGGCATGATCCAAGAGTACCTAGGTAAGAAATGATGGAAGTACCCTTAAGATTTCAAATCAAAATCGTTTAAGCAGTGCTCTCCTCAGAGTTTCCTGTGGCTAGTATTTCTGATTCTTGGTCCCTAGCACATGATTTTAACAAGTCATTCATCAAAATGAATTAGTCTGTCTTCCCGAGTTCTTCAAGTTGTTACTGTAATGAAAAGGTGGAAGATCGGGAAACAAATTACAGTAGTGTTTCAGAAACAGGTACAGTTGACTGACTAGATTTTGCATATGAATTAGAGCCAAGTCCCAATTTTAATACTCTGCAAAATAATGAAACAAAAAGTAGAATCTGAGCACTTCCAAAATAAGCTCTATCAGGATACTTCAGTGAAAACTGGGTTGGACTGAAACAGTCAAACTGCTTTTCCTGTTGCAATTAGCTCAACACTTAGGAGAAAACAAATCCTAAATATTTTTAATTTTGTGCCCTTTATTTACACAACATACATGCAATTATTTATGATAGATTTGAAAGAAAAGGATGATCATGGAAACTATTGGTAGCTGCTGATTGTTCTTTAAATAACCAAGAAATCCTGTGGTAAACACCTCCCAAAGTCCACGATGGTGATGTGAGATTTGTGTGGTTTGAAATTGGCAGCCTGTGATGGCATTTGCGAGAACCAGAGGAACTCTGTCAGTTGCTGCTGGTGTTCCTGTGTTCCTTCTCATGGAAATGGATTTATCAGGAAGGATAAAATGCCTCAAGACCACACTTCACTGTTCTTTGAATTATTCTCTTGTTACTGTTTTTGTGTTATAAGATCGTCCCTTGCTTTGATGCAGCTTTGATGTGCTGCCTGCAGAGCTGAGGCTGCAGTTGTGTGGGAAGTCAGTGACTTGTGTACTATACAAAACCAGGCTCTAAAAAAAAAAAATATGAAGATCTAATCCTTAAGTTTGGGGTGTGATAGTTCTGTGTGCAATGTAAGTTAGCCCTGCCCTGAGGTGTGGCACACAAACAGCAGGAGTGGCTCTGAGAACAAGAATTGTTTGCGTGAGGATAGAATTTATGTCATTTCTAAGGAATACTGTATTTTGAGGCTAATAGCCACAGTCATTTAGTCAGCAGAAGTAACCCCTGCAGCACAGCAGCAGTGTGTTTGTGGGGAATAGCAGCAGAAGTTCAATCCCAGAGCTTCATGTTTCTGTCAGTGGCTCCTCAAGTCTAAAAATCCCTGCAGACTGCACATTTTAAGCCATTCTGTCCCTTGGCTCTTTCCTCCCTCAGCTCCCATGATTTTGGGAGAGCTGAACACCTTTGGGAAGAGCCGCACTGGACAGTGTGAGGGCTCCGAGGGGTGAATTGCATCCATGACTAATCAGTGTACATTTTTGGAGACCAGCATTTGTTTTTAGTGAGGCTCTGGAATGAATTTACATCTTCCTAATTTCAGCAGAATTTTTCTTGAGGCCTATTGAGCCACCTCTGCATTGCTCAGGGCAGAGCTGAGTCATCATTCACATAATCCTTGATTTGAAATAGTTTGTTAGAGAGCTCTTTGCTTCCCACAAACTCTTGGGGTTCTGGGGCAAAACAGCCAGTGCCATGCACACACATCCCATGTGTAATTCTTTGTGGAAAGTATAACTCTTCAGAAATATAGTTTTGTTTTGTATGAGTTTCTAAAGTGTGATTCACAGCTCCTTACGTGACTAATGTTGTTTTAAAAAATGTTTTCTGTTCGAATTGGTGCAGAACTGCAATTCCATTTTGACAAATATGGCAATGGTCTTTATTTTTGTTTGAAGCCTGTATTAATTTAACAGCTGAAGTTAGTTTGTAAAAATGAGGGTTATTTGATAAGAACTTTTTTTCCCCACGGCATGTGTTCTGGGGTGTGTGTTTTTGCTGTGGTGGGCTTGTACCTTGGGAGTAGAGATTCCAGCTGAACAGATCGAGTTTCTGAAACAATATATTTTCTCAGACTTCATGGAATTGTTCTGTTACATTTACGCTTGTTTGGCTCGGAGGCCAATTGCTGAGGTATTTTTCATTTTATATTTGTTTTCACAGGGATCTTAGCAACATCAATTGTGAAGAGCTTGGTCCACTGCCTCCTGGATGGGAGATCCGAAATACAGCAACAGGCAGGGTTTATTTTGTTGACCATAACAACAGGACGACGCAGTTCACGGACCCGCGGCTCTCTGCAAACCTGCACTTGGTGCTGAAGTGAGTCTGCAGCCTCTGGCAGTGCCGAGGGACCGAGGGCTCCTGCGTTTGGGTCAGGATGCTCTCTGCCATTGCAGGAGGCTTTAAGGAGCAGCAATATTCTCTGACACACCACCAGCTGTTTCACAGCACACATGAGTTCGGTTGCTCTTGGAAAAAAAGTCTGCAGGAGCATTTAGGCAGGAATGTGGCTCTTGTGATGCACAGGGGGAGGGAAGCAAGTGCTGTGTGCTGGGAAAGATTGGCCCATAGGTGTTTTTTTTATTCCTAACAGCAAGAGAGACACTTTGTTTTCTTTATACTTTATTCCATTTTCAGTTACGATGAACTTCTTTTAAAATAAGAAGTTGCATATGAGCCAGTGGTGTGAAATGCTGATGAGTTAGGAAAGGGTGCACAAGTGCCCAACTATTCTCCTGGAGTAAAGGAGAAATAACTCAGCTCCTGCCTTCAGTTTTAGAGTAGGACTAGTTGATATGTTCTCAAAATAAGGCCCCAATAATTTAACTCCGCTTTTTTACAAAAAGGGTAAAATAGAATAGGAATCGTGGTTTTTTCTGACGTAGTGTTTTGATATCATAATTTTCATCTCACAGTTTTAGAAAGAGAAGGGGAAACTCCAAAAAATTCTGGCTCGTGTTTTATTCCCTAGGCACTCATTACGCACTGGGGATTTTCTACTAAAAATGGAAACCTAAAAGCAAACAAATATTTCTTATTTTTCTCTCTTTTTTTTTTCCTCTCCCAGACGGCTTGTTCATTGTACTTGGGAGTTTGATTCTATTGTTTCTCCTGCTAACACCTTTTAATACTCCTGGGAAACACCTGTGAAGTATTGAGTAGGTGTTAAGTGGAAGAAACAATGAGTTGGTTAGGTGGAAAGCCAGGCAGCCCTGGGTGAGGAGTAAGTGGGAGGAACAGTCCTGTGAGGAAGTGAATCATTGGGAAGAAAAGCTGAAGGCAAGAATAATGGGAACAAGCACCGCAAAGACAAAGCTGAGGAATGGAAAGTCACATCCAGGAGTCAGCGTGTCTTTTATGCATTACACAAAAGCTGTCTAGCCTTTGCCCAATATACACTTGAACCTCACACCCCAAGAGGGAGAAGAGCCTAAATACTGAAAATAAGTATTTTGTTTAGAGTATTTGGTTATATATGTGTATGTCACGGGACTTTAGTAAGCCCCCATCATCCAAACACTTCGGGTGCTTTTTTTTTTTTTCATTTAAAACAAATCACTACTAATTTTAGCTGAATTGAAATTGGTGGTTTGAGAATAAAATGATCTTGAAAAAACTTAGCGGTGAAGGAGCATGTTCATGTTTGAAACACGGAAAAGTTCCTTAAATCAATTCAGATTCAGATATTTTACTTGAAAAACTTCAGACCGTCTTAGCTACAGCAGTGCAGTTCTTAAACTGTAGAAGAGTCAGTGAACTGGGCTGTATTTGGCAAAGTGGCATTCTCAGGTGGGTTTATTTTGAAATGGCAGAAGGGGCACAGTAGCCAGTTCTACATGGATTGTGGAGGACAGATAACAGAGCTGCCTTTGTTAGCTGAAAAATCCAATTTGACTTTTAATTTCCAGAATCACAGAACCATTTAGCATTTATTTGAACTTAGAGTACTCCTACAGTGTGCTGAAGTTTTTCATTTGTCCATCTGTCTTTCATTAGGAAAGGATTTCAGAAACTCACCCAACAGTGTCATCAGCAAAGTCTGCTGCCTGATAAATCATTCTTGGTGTTTATTCTTTTATTGCACCAAACAGGATATGTGAAAGTTTCCCCTGCCTTGAGCCCACCTCCTTATTTGTTCTTTAAAAAACAAACAAAAATGTAGTTTGCCTTAGGCCTGTCATTTTGTAAATTATCTAAGAAATAAGTTTGGACTTCGTGTGAGTTGGGTGTGATAGTTTTAGGTTCAAAGGCATGAGAAAAAGTTTACTCTCAGTGATACTGACTTTTCTACTGAGCTGAGTAAAGCCATTTTTTCTTCAAGTTATGACATTGTAAGTTATGAAAATAATCAGACTTGTTACCCAGTTCTGTTCTAAGATACTGACCAAGAGTTTGTGATAATTTTGGTAACTTATGGCACCTGAAAAGTATTTAGTTGTATCCTTAAAGCACGGTATGGAATCAAGCATAGTCACTCAGCTGTGAAAACAAACTGAGAAATGAGATTTAATGACTTTAAGCACTGCAGATTGTTTTGCTAATACTGCACTGATTATTTTTAGTCTAATCTGGAAGATGGCATTTTATTTTTCTCCTCCTAGTACTTCCTTATTTTGGGAAGCACTGGGAGGAGAAAAATAATGGTTTCATTTGATGCATGGATCCTAAGTTCATGCTCATTTCAGAGATTACATTTCCTTTAAGACAGACCCTGTCTGGCTTTGTGCTTGGGGGAACTGTGACTTTTTACCCTTAAAGGTGGTATGGAGGGGTGCTCACTTCAGTGTATAAATATGGCCTGCCCTGGTAGTCCTATACAAGGAATATTTTCATTTAGTCCTCCTTAGGGAATTAGAAATTTCAGAAGATAGAATAAGAATTCTGCTTTAATTTGTGTATCAAGTAAATGCAATTTAAATGAGGTTCATATTTAAAACTAATCAAAAGTGAAAATTACCATGCACATGGCATAAATGACATAGAGCCACATTCTGGAACCACAGCCAGTGTGTGTCTAAATTATTACAATGATTCTTATTTTTCTGGGTGTCCCCATGCAAAAGGCTGCTGGAGGTGAATTTTGGTTGGCCAGGAGAGTTTTCTACTAGGCCTTGTCTCAAAAATGACAATAGGCTGAAATTATAAAATACATTTAAATGGTGTTTGGCTCCAATCTAATATTTTTTGATCTTTGATATTAAAAAAAAAATAGCATTCCATTGGAAAGCATTCTGAATTGTAATATTTCTTATTTATCCAGTAAATGTAGGGTATTCTCATGTGCTCCACAGAGAGATGATATTCTTAGGCTTTAAAAATACAGTTTTTATCCCGTGTTGTTTGGGAATGCCATACTAAAAAGCTATAAAAATATCCACTCACTGTGTACAAGAAACAACAGAGAGAACATCTCTGCAACATGATCCATTTACTTTTCCTAGTAAGAAGTCAGATTTACAAAATCTCTCAGAATTGCTAGTAAAAATACTTGTTTATCTGTGCCAATTAGTTCCATGTGAACTCCCACATTCCTGTGGTCCAGACTAGGCCAGGTACAAGGGACAAGGTCCTTGCCAAGCTGCCAGTACAAACATCTTTTTGTAAGCTTACTCTTTTCCAGACAAGCCATTTAAAACAGACCATGGTATTGACTGTAGATTAGAGGCAGAGTGTTTGGCAGATCCCCGAATTTTAAAATGGAGGAAGGGAAAACACGAAAAAGGAAATATGGAAATGGTATCTGAGAAATTCAGTGTCAGCAGCTTAGTAGTAAAATTGTATGGATAATACCTTATTGTATGTGCTGTAACCTTTTGCATACTTTGTAGAGTAGCACTAATAGAAATAACAAGCCCTAAAAACAACTGATAGTTGCCAAGAAAGACAGAACCATATGTCTTTAGTCAGGATAAAATCGCTCTGAATTTATTCTTTACTGGCCCCAGACGTTTTTAGCGTAATCACAGTAATAATCACAGTAAATTGAAAGTAGTTCAGATACAAAGGCTGAACGTTTAGGAAGAGAGCAGGGGATGGATGAAGCAGCTCTGAGGCAGCTGTGTGTGTTTGCAGCCGGCAGAACCAGCTCAAGGACCAGCAGCACCAGCAGCAGCAGCAGGTGGTGTCCCTGTGCCAGCTCCCGGACGAGGCCGAGTGCCTGACGGTGCCGCGCTACAAGCGGGACCTGGTGCAGAAGCTGAAGATCCTGCGGCAGGAGCTGTCCCAGCAGCAGCCTCAGGCTGGCCACTGTCGGATCGAGGTCTCCAGGGAGGAGATTTTTGAGGTAATTCGAGATTTTGACCTGTTTCTTAACGTGGAGGGAAGGGGGGCGGGGATTGTTCGTAGCTGTGTAAAGGAGTTGTTCACGTAGATGGAACCTTGAAGGCTGCAGTTAAAACTGGGATTTTACCATGGTGAAGGGGAAGAGGAAGCATTCCAGGGGGATGCTGAGACAGTCGTGTAATTGAAGTAGATGCATTTACCCTGTAGAGAAGAACAAAATCAAGGAGAACTTTCTCTGTGGCTGGAGATGTGCAGCCTGTGTCAGGGACTGGGGAAGGGGTCCAGGCACTTTGTGTATCTGAAGATCCTGTCACTCCTTCCTTGAATTTGAGAAGCTGGTGACTCCTTCAGAGGGGATGTTACAAATGCAACACTAAACTATTATTAGTGATCTTTGATATAGTGTAACTTAGGTAAAACTACTACTGAACAGGATTCCTCTTCAGAGTTTGGATTTCTTATCCATCTCAATTCTCTCTCCAGCATCAGAGCAATTTTACAAACTGTCTGGGCTTCTGAATGGCCAGAGATGCCCACAGTGGGGTCTCTGTATTCTGTGTTGGGACATGATTCAGCAGAATCATTCTGTTGACTTGACTAAACACAGTTATAATTCATTGGCCTTCTCTGGAGAACAGTTTGTCCTTTTGAGAACTTTTCACCCATCCCACCCATCCCTGCTGCATTTTTACCCCACCCACAAACTTGATCACCCCACTGTGTTGTCACCGTTTTTCCCAGCCAAGACAGATTTGTGTTGGTCTTCCCTTTAGAGCCAGTCAGATCAGTCTGTAAGCAAGTGAAAGAGGAAGGGAGGGAAGGCTACAGGATTATTGTGTTCTTGCTCAGTCCCGTGTGTTGGGTCCCCACACATCCACCTGCCTCTTCTGTCCTGTAGAGACAAAGCTTGGGGCTGATACTGGACATAAATAAGAACCAGACTTTCCTTTTCTCTAATTCCTTAGCATTTGTTCTGCATTTCAGCTTGCTTTCAGTGTTTCCTTGGTGAACTCTTGCTGACAGAGGAATAATCGTGTGGATTTACTGGGGTGGCATTGCTGATTGCATTCTTAAGGTGCTTTTTGAAGGCTGGCACATGTTTTACCCAGAGTACAAGCTCCACTGTTGGCTTTTCAGATTGAAAAAGCCAGGAGCCCTTATGGAAAACAAAAGGAGTTTACTGGCACAATTTTCTAATAAGTTATGTGAGAATGAGGGAGAATGTTCTGATCACTGTTCACCCCTGGAAATTTAATGGGAGGTGGTTCTTCTCGTCTTCACGACATTTTATTTGACAAGTGTTACCACATTTGGAGAAAATGAAACAATCTGTGATTTGAGAAACTGATTAATATCTAGAAGAATAATGTCCCCTTTAAGAGTGTTCCCTTTGGACTCTGAGTCTGAGACTCCCTTCACTTCCAATACACAGCAGCAGCTTCTACTCTGTAAACAGCAGTTAATAAAAGGAAGTGTTGTGTGTTTACAGGAATCCTACAGGCAAGTCATGAAGATGAGGCCAAAAGACCTGTGGAAACGATTAATGATAAAATTTCGTGGGGAGGAAGGCCTTGATTATGGAGGTGTTGCCAGGTAAACAGTGGCTCCTCTGTCTTTTCCTGCACCCAGCCCTGCCAACCACCCCTGTGCTTTGGATCCTGACCAGCCCAGTGTCATCCCTGCTTTTTCTACATTATTCTTATTTATATTTATATTTATTTCTGTAACAGATTAAATGTCAGAAGAATATATGGCTTTAGGTAGTATTTTGAAAGAAAAACTGCATCAAAAAAGAACTCACGTATTGGAAATAAAATGCAAGTTACAAATCATGTCAAGCATTGTCATATGTGAGAGGTTTTGGTATCTGTTGAAATGAACATCTTTTTCTTTGGATAGGGAAGTTTGGGTGTATGAGAATGTATACCACTAAATACTTGGCTTTATGGCACAATTTTAACCAAAAAATATGCTTTATTGCAAACTGTCACTGCTGTTTGAAGCAAAATGTTAAAAACCAGCAGTTGGTGGGCAACTTCAATCTGTCAATAGTCTGAGGTTATTTTTCTCTTGTAAATAAATAAATGACATGCCCAGTTCTCAGACCATTATTTACTGGTTTGTGAACACATAATTAAAACTTGAACTAAATATATCCATTACCTAAAGATGGTTATGTCAAAAGCTTTGATTCCGACATCTCTGTATTCAAGTGAATAATGTCTTGTCTTGGTGTGTAATGGATGTAGGAGAATCAGTCAGAAGCTCTCTTGGAAATAAGTAACCTGAAGAAAAATCTTGGAAAGGTGGGAAATCCATCAGCTGTCAGGTGCTGTGTGGTTACTGAGCCAGTAAAAATAATTCTGATTTCAGCCATATCTCATCTTGTTCAGAGATAACCTCCTTCACATTTATGTTCAATAGTAAGATTAAAAAAATCAGACTATTTTGAAAAGATTCTCAGTTCAGGAATGCATTTGTCTGTAGAATACCATTAAATTATTTTATTTTCTCAGGGAGTGGCTGTACCTGTTGTCCCACGAAATGTTGAATCCATACTATGGGCTCTTCCAGTATTCCCGAGATGATATCTACACCCTGCAAATCAACCCCGACTCCGCCGTCAACCCGGTAGGGCCGGTGCCGTGTGCTGTAAATCAGGGTTTTCTGACCAGAAATCAAACACATCTGGAGAGGGTTCAACACTTAGGAGCCAAATTCTTACAATTCGTACTGCTGGACACTGAATTTGTACAATTAGATGATAGTTTCTTTTTTGTACTGATCAAAGAAACTTCTCAAGTGTGTTCATCATTTTCTGTCAGATGTCAATTTATGTTTCCTTTGGGAGAAATTAGGTTTATTTTGATTGTTACTTGTAAGACTCCTGGACTGGAAGCGATACGCTCAGTGTGCCGTGTATGAAAGCAAAACAAAACCTCTGCGTAGGGTTTGGGCTTGGGGTTTTCTTCTTTTCTGTGTGTTGAAATTTTGTCTCATCCTCAGCAGTGGGGGTCTTAATTAGCTGAATGGCTTTGTCTCTGCTCTCTGTTGCAGGAACACTTGTCCTATTTCCACTTTGTGGGCCGGATCATGGGGATGGCTGTGTTCCATGGGCACTACATTGACGGGGGCTTCACGTTGCCTTTCTATAAGCAGTTGCTTGGGAAGCCAATTACTCTGGATGACATGGAATTGGTTGACCCTGATCTCCATAACAGCTTAGTCTGGATACTGTATGTACTCTGTAGGGTACCTCAGGATGTTAGAATGCTGTCTCTGTTTTGTGATAATGGTCCTAAATCCTGGAAATAAGGTGTATTTTGATCTCCTGCTCAGGCAGATTTAAGAAATAGCTTTCTTGCACAATTCAGCTTCTTTAAGGCTAAAAATGCTCAAGCTACTCAGATTTTGCAGGGGAGATCTGTGGAGTTAATATTAATGTATTAATTTTACCTATTATTAACAGTAACATGTTATTGAATGTTATATTAAAATATAACATTGAAACTTCGATAAAGGTTTTAAAAGGTAACATAGTAAAACTGTATGTTCACCTTCTGCTTCCAGGCAGGACTTTGAAATGCCATTGAAAAATGAAATTGTGCTTCTATCAGATAGATTATGGCTGTAATATATTTGCAGAATATGTTTTCCCTCAGTCATTTGCTGCTTTCTTTGCACCAGTGAGAACGATATCACCGGGGTCCTGGACCACACGTTCTGTGTGGAACACAATGCCTACGGGGAGATCATTCAGCACGAGCTGAAACCCAATGGCAAAAGCATCCCCGTGACAGAGGAGAACAAAAAGGAATATGTCAGGTACATCAATAGCTTTTTCCAGGGTTTTTTTTTCTATTTCCTAAGGTGGGGAGGAACCATTACTTGTTGCAGTAATTGTCGGTGTCGTGCTGTTGGGTTTTGCTGTGGGGTTGTGCAGTGGTGGTGGTGTAATCCTGTCAGTGGGGCCATGTTTTGGGGCTGGATAAATTGCAGGTTTATTGTATTTGAATACATCCTCCGCAAACCCAATTTGCACTTGCTCGCAGACTTTACGTGAACTGGCGGTTTTTACGAGGAATTGAAGCTCAGTTCCTGGCACTCCAGAAGGGATTTAATGAAGTAATCCCACAACATCTGCTGAAGACATTTGATGAGAAGGAGTTAGAGGTCAGTGCACCAGTGTTGTGTTGTGTCGTCAAGTGTAATGAGGCTCTTGGAGCCGCAGGAACGTGGAGCTGTGTCCTGGCACTCCCAGTGTGCCCTGACCTGGGCTAGGGGCAGGATAAGGGTAAGGATGAGGGGCAGGATAAGGCTGAGCAGGTCAGGGGGCACCAAGGCTGTGTGTGCCTCCCATGAGAGCTGTGGGAGTGTTCTGGAGGTGACAGCTCCCAGCAGCTGCACAAATGGCCAGAGCCCCTCCCCGGTACTGAAACCCCTCTGAGCCTTCTGAGGACCTGCAGTGCCCTCGGGCTGTGTCAGCTCTCGCGGCTCCAGCAGAGTCCTGGTGTAGAGTTCTCGTGGGGCAGTTTCCTCATGTGAAATCCAGTGCTGCCAGGAGAACAGTCTGTCACTCCCTCCCACCACTCCCTCCCAGCCCTTGCTGCACTGCCCTGAGTGGCGTCAGGCACCTGGGGTTTGGCAGAGCTCAGTTTTGCCAGACCCCATTGGCTCAGTACACCCAGCAGAAGGAAAGGTGCTGTTACAAACAAGTGTGCTACAGAATGTCAGGACCAGCATCCAAACAATATCCTCTGAAGGCACTAGATCCCAAGCTTGCTTTAAACTGAAATGTAATTGCAGTCTGTGGAGCTAAGGGGTTTGCCATGTAAAATGGCCACAGGTAAATTATTCACGTGTGCTTCTGATCCCTGGGCTGGAACGATGGTGATTGCCCCTCCTTTATCCCAAATATTCTCACTCCCAGCAGGCAGCCAGCTGTGCTGCTAACCCAGAATCATTTTACAGCTGTAGAATAAGAAAGAGGAAGGTCCAGTGTTCTTAGTCATAAAAATGTCTTCAGAATTATGATCACATCCCTGCTGAGCTTAACCTATCCATTGTGGATCTCCCCTTCAGGAGCTCTGACAGCTCAGTGTCAGGAAAGGCTGCTCTGTCTTCTGGGTGTGGTGTCACAGGAACAGGATTCCCTTTGGGGATCCAGAGCTGGACCAGCCAAACTGCACCCTGGCCTATGCGCCTGAAAGAAATACTGAGGTCAAATGTGCATTATTCCTGCACTGTCATACAGGGGTGGAATCTGTGCTTCTGTTTAACTGACAGGTCAAGGCCCTTTTGTCTAAGCTTGAAATGGTTGTTCGGGGTTTTTTAAAATTTTAATTGAATCCACTTGAAAAATGGTTTGTGTACAGACATAAAATTAAAAAAGCAAGAAAGATATATTTCTGCATTGCTTTAGATGAGGGAAAAGTTGTAATTTGCCTTTGGTATAAAATCTGTCCATTTTTCACAATCCTTTCTTCATAATTTGTCTGGCTCCAAACCCATTTTTGTAGTGATCAATGATGAAATATTACAATAAATCTATTTTAAATTTACAGCTCATCATTTGTGGACTGGGAAAAATCGATGTTAACGACTGGAAGGCAAATACCAGGTTAAAACACTGTACCCCGGACAGCAACATCGTGAAATGGTTCTGGAAAGCTGTGGAGCTCTTTGACGAGGAGAGGAGGGCGCGGCTGCTCCAGTTCGTGACCGGCTCCTCCCGGGTGCCTCTGCAGGGCTTCAAGGCACTGCAAGGTAACACGGCAGGGGCTTGTGCTTGGGAGCACGGGGATCAGCTGCAAATGAGGCTGGGTGCTGCAGAGTGACTTCTAAAGAGCGATTTTAATGGTCTGATTATAATCACGAGTAGTTCTTTTTTGTGTGTTTGTGTGGTACCTTCTTATTAAGGTGCAAATGGCTCTTTTATTTCAGTTCTGCACTCCCTCTCTGGCAGGAGGTTCTGCCCAGCTCAGATCTTAGACGGGTTCTCCTTGGGTGTATTGGGAAGCCAGGGTTTTTATTCCTAGCTTTTACAAGCTCTCCTCAGTTGCACAGCTCTGGGGGTTCTTTTAGACTGAAATGCTCTAACACAGCTCAAGCTCAGGCTCTTATTTAACAGCAGAGTCCCCGTGAGAACCACTGGCCCTGTGAATTGTATTTTTAATGTCTGCTCCGACCGGGATTCCAGTTTTGCTCAGGTTGGGACATTTGTAACCACTTTTGTCCTTTGTGGCATCTTCAGTGCACACCAACTCTAAAGGATTGCTGTGCTGCCGTCTTTTTTCTTTAGCAGAGACATTAAGGGGATTTCTAGTAGTCAGATTAATTTAATAAAATTATAGGGAATTGACGTTGTGATTCTATGGCATTTCAGAGGAATTGGCCACTGTTCAAGACCTGTTATAAAACAGGGACAGGTACAGCAGTGTAAGTTTTGTTGTGTAGGAGGGGTGAGAGAAGTTAAATTAAAAACTGTTAGAATTATGCAGTACACTGTGTGAAAAAGGTGATCTATTCTTCTTTATCAGTGCTTTGTTCCTTACCTTTCCATGGTTTAACTTCAGGGCTGTCTGTGTGGGCAAGGAGGAGTCTGTCCCACAGCCACTGGCACTCTGGAGTTTTTTCCTGCCTGTTTATGATTTCACCTTTCTTTGTGCAGAGTTTCTCGTGGTATTTTAGTTGCTCTCTTGTTGCAGTGCAAAGACATTTCATGTTATTCCACACAGTAGTAGAGATCTCCTCTGGATTTTCAGGTGCTGCAGGCCCACGACTCTTCACAATACACCAGATTGATGCCAGCACTAATAATCTGCCAAAAGCTCATACCTGGTAAGACTTTTTCAGTTATCTGTTGTGATCTGCAGCTTAAGACCAATCTGCTGTCAGAGGATTTGGGGCAGTCTCACTTCTTCTCTCTTTTATGACATAATCAAAGCTGTCCCTTAGGGAGCAGCAGAGGTGTGAAAACTGGAGATGGCTTTTGTTTAGCTGCAGCTGCGTGGCCTCCACTTGCAGCTCAGGGAGGTGTGACAGGCGTGGCAGTGATGGTTGGACAGCTGACACCTCTCTGCTTCCCCCCCAGCTTCAACAGGATCGACATTCCCGCGTACGAGAGCTACGAGAAGCTCTACGAGAAGCTGCTCACGGCCATCGAGGAGACCTGTGGCTTTGCTGTGGAATGACCCTCCCAGCCTCTCCCAGACTCTATTTATACTCCTGTCAGCCAGAAAGCCCTTCCTTCCCTCAGCCAAGACTCAAGAAATGCTTGAAATACAGGAAACTTTCCCTTTTCTACACTAGGACACTGGGAGGGAAAGGACAACTTTTGGATTTTTTTTTTTTTAATTTTTTAAATTTTTTATTTCAAGAAAATAGGTTCTGTGGTTCCTGCCATAGGATCATTCAGCTGCTATTAAAAACTAATATCTTGAACATACAGAATGCTGACTTTTCCTACATTTCAACAGTTAAGCAGTATTCTATACTTAAAGACTACTACTATTTTTGTAAGAGGTAATCTATTATATTTGCCTACCTGATTTCTATTCTCAGATACCAAGACACAACTTCAGCAGTCGGTACAAGTCACGTTTCAGCCTGTTTTAAATGTATGATACTGAACAGCATCTATACCTGCTATTTTTGGAAAAAAAATATTTTGGATTATTCTAACTTTGCATAAAATTGGCTGAAAGAATCATTAATCTTTTTAATGAAAGCCACTTACATGTTAACTGCATTTTCTTATAGTAAACCATTATATTCTGCAATGTAAATTCCAGGTAAATGTTGCCACAGGGGCTTTTTTTATATTTTTCAAGCAGGAATTCCGAATATGACGTTTTGGGGTCCTATTTATATCACTTGTCAGATTCCTCCAGCAGAATTTCTAGTGAGTGACACAGACTGTATTTGGTGCAGTCCTTGTGTTTACATGTGGAATAATCTTTTCTTAATGAACAGTAGATAAATGTTTTGATTTTTTTTTTAAAACAGCATTTTTCTAACAAGTCTGTCAAGAGTATTTTTTGTTGCTTTTGACCTTAAATTGAAACACTGCGTTTTTCAGCTGTTGAAGCACTGTTGGCTTTGCCAGCAGAAGCCTTTCAGCAGCTTGTTCCAGAACCCATCCTGTCCAGTCAACCAAAGTTTGTTTGAACACAGCCAAATCATATTCTGTATTTGTTGATGCTAAAGATTTATCAGGTAAAACATGTTGTAATCTTTGTCCAGCTGCTCATGACACGTGGGTTTAAGTTACAACTAAGGAAAAATGGTGTATTGACTGAAATATGTGTAATGTGCTTTGGAAATGAGGTTGTAAGAGCACATAATTTATTGATTGTAGGGATGGAAGTAAGTATATATATGATTTATAACATGGGTTGATCTCTTCAAAGGGGAATAAAATGCACTACCAGTAGAGGGAACTGAACTTTGACATTAGTTTGGAAATTCTCAGTTAAGATCTGTCTGATCTGCTCGTGGTGTGTGGATAAATCAGGCTGCTTAAGAGACAGTGCCATTCTCCTCTCAGCCATGAGAATATTTGGAATAAGTAGCAGTTTTTTTTCCAATCAGTGTTGTGTTTTTGTAACTTAGGTTACAATTAATCATCAAATCTGCACTATTTTTTCACTGCCAATGAGAAGAAAGTCAAAGGTATTGAAAATGCTAAAGGGATGGGATGTAACCAGCTGTTCCATGGTTGCAGTGTAAGTCACAGTGAACCAGCTCATTTTCTGTCTCTTCTATGGAGATTGAACTAAATTTTGCTCTGCCAAGTCTGACTGCCACAGTGAGTAAACTACTACTGGATGTTGTGTGTTAGAATTGTGGGCAAGGGACTACTTTTATAGAATTGTGGTAAGAATCTGGTGAGCCAAATCCACATGTTGGTTTGGTTATTTTTTTTGTACAGCTGTTGCTGGCAGGTTTGTTCCAAGGGACTTGCTTCCCTTTCTGGGCTGGCTGCAGGATGAGGCTACTTAGGAATGTGAACAGAAAGCCAAGAGACTTGCTGTGACAGCCAGGTTTGAAATACATCAGAGGCTTTTTTTTTTCATTTCAAGGGACTCTTGCACTCCTGTTGAAGGGCTGGTGCTTTTGCATCCACGCTGGGCTCCCCAGCTCAGGGCTTTCAGGTAACTCCATTGCCAGAGAAGCGGCCACTGTGCCTGTGCAGGTCTGTTGGAGCACAGCAGGGTCTTGCCCAGTGTTTGACACTCCAAGTGCTTCCCAGGGCTGGGACCACAGCTCCAGACCCGCCCAAAGCCTCTGCTCAGCCCCTGCAAGGTCTGAGTGATGTGAGTTACTACTGCCAGGGATTTTACAGCCAGCTTCTTGTGACTGTTCACAGGAGAGACCCCAGTGTCGTAGAAGTGATTTTTTTTTTCCCCCTGCTCTTGCTCAGGCTGTGGCCACAGCCTCCTTGGTCATGGAACATGGCAAATATAAAATCTGGCTGGTGGATTTATTGAATGCATAGTTTATGGTCACCTTGCTGTCATAAAAGCATCTTTGGGAGGGAGGAGATGAGCTCTGCAGAATAGAGACCCAAGATCAGCTGATAATTACATTCATTTTCACAGCAGCCTTAGCAGTACATCTGTTTTTCTACCAAACATTTTGGTATGGCATTGAGAATTTTTTTTAACTGCCACAGATATTGTAAATTTAATATATTATAGGCAAAACTAGACCAATCTGCATTGAACTTTCCATAGCTGACAGATGAGGATGAATATACCAAGTATTTTGAGTGCCTTTCTACCTTCATAAAGACTGAGAGCTTTAACTAAAGCACCTCATCACCCAGTCAGATGTTTATCTGAAAATGGTAAAGGGTTGATTCCTTTCCAAAATTTTGTTTCAAGAACATGTCAGCTACTTTCCCCTCAGAAAGGTGCTAAGCTTAATATTGCATTTTAACCTTGGACTTTCACCCCATGATTAATGTGAATATTTATTTCAATGTGTCCCTCTTACTGGGTTTTACTTTATCCAGTCTTTAGTTGTTTTAGAGAGATGTCACATCATGGTTTTATGCTGTTGCTTTTCATTATGAATGTTTAATTATGAACAGTGACTTTTGTAGATTTCAAATATACAGTTCACAGTTGAGTTTCAGAGGATTTAATTTCTCGGTGTAAAGAGTTTTGTAATGGTGCTTTGTACAGTATGTATTCTAATTTTTTTTTTTTTTTTTGCACATAGTTTCAGTTTCCCTAAACTGATTTATTTGTACCAAATTTTTGTGTTGTACTAAAGTCCAGAGCACACAAGTTGTTTTGAAATTCCTGTTCTACAACACTACATCTGTACTGAACTCCTGGTGCGTTTAAATGGCTGCATTGATGGAAGTTCAAGCTTTGCTCCTCTGTCACAGCACCATCCTCCAGCTCGATGTAGCATCTTTTTAAACAGCACCACACAGTTAACAGGTGCCATTTGTTGTACTTTACACTATGTAGTAAGTTCCTGGCTCTACCACACCCTCAGAGCTTTGTCTGTAGTTGTAATTAGTTTATACAAGTGTAATTACTCCTCCACAAACTGACAGTTCTTAGTTTATCATTTCCATTGTATTTATTACAGAGTGTTTTAGCGTTGGTATCATTGTATTTTCACCCAGCTGTTACATGAGCTTTAACAAAAAAAAAAATCTGTATAAAATGGTTTTTAAGTACTTAATGTATGTACCCATGCAGAAGTTGAGCAATAAATTGTATGCTGTTTGCACTGTCACAGCATCAATGGTTTTAAAAGTTTTAAAGTTTTTCTTAATTAAAACGTTAAAATGTAGCAATGTCATTTTTAAGTAACTTGACTTTGTTTCAGGAGAAAATACATAAAACTTGGTGACTTCCTGCGGGCTGTTACCTACAGCAAGGAGTGTGCTGAATGTTCTAGTCAAACACAGCAGGTCTTACTTCTGGCTCTCAGGTACTGGCATGTCTTGGCAAGGACTTTATCTCAGCACTGGTGAACAGATGTCTGTCTCCTCTCAAAACTCAGCAAAGCTACACCATCGTCCTTGAGGGAAATAAAGGTAAATTCGGTAAAGACTTCCTCCATTTCATCAACTTAGCTGATAAATATTGTCCCTTAAAGGCTTCAAGTTAACCAGGCTTACAGTAACTCCCTGGAAAGGTTTGTAAGAGTCAGGGTTTGTGTTTCTGGTTTTGTGGAGAGGTTTTGGTGTGTGTTTTTTGGGTCTGTATTTTTGCAGTGATGTATCTCATGCTGTAACAGCTGGCTGGTTTGTTTAATCTGTAAAAGAAGCTCCTTCCGATGTTGGGGGCTTTTGTTCCTGTTTAGCTCTTTTTACAATGCACGAGTGTGAATTCTCTGTGTGTTGTCAGTTCAGAGACACCCCCTCACAGCAACTTTGAAATAAATATTGTAAGTACAATGCAATTAAATCCAGTATTCCTATATCACTTCTCACACAGCAGTTTTAAGCAAGAACTCTTCTACTCAGGCAGAGCAGACTCTATCAGTAATGGATTTCATTAGTATCAGCTTGGTTTTATGTAATTGTTCTTAGTTTAAGTTCTCATCCCTCTGTGTTGGCACCTCCTGGGGCCCACAGGGTTTGGCTGGTGAAACCTGGATTTCCTGCTGAGCACTGTACTGTTTACAGCACTGGAAGATGCTACAACAGGTGTAGTGCCTGCTGTCAGCTCCTGCTCTGCCTGAAATCAGACCTTACAACCTGAAGTAAGGTAAAAGCTGACTGGTGAAATATTTAATCATTCTTTAGTTCCTGTTCTGTCAGTGTGAAGATGGAGTAATCAGGCTGCACTTGTGAGTGTGGCCCTGTGGAAGATTAGGAATGCTGTCCACAGCTCCTTCCCAGAGGGTTCACCTCTTGCAGAAGCTCATCATGTACTGCTTTAGAAGAATCTTCATTGTTTTCTAATTTCAAACTACTTTTTCCAATGCATTTGTAACAGAGAAAGAGTATTTTATATGCCTTTATGTTTTATCAAGCCAGCAACACCAACACTGCAAACACAACTGAACTGAAGAAGGAGTGGAGTAAGTAGTCTTCCCTTGGTTAATGTTTTAAATTCCCAGTTATTTATGTCAGGTTTATTGCAGGCATTCTCTAACTTGGCCTTTCACAGGAAACCTGAACCTCTGATGTTCTTTTAAAGATCTTCATGTGCTTTGTGAGCTTTCCAATCCATGATTTCTGGCTAATGGTGTTAGATTGGCTTAGCAACAACAGCCCCAGCAGAGATGCAGAGGAGCCTCAGCATCCAACTGTTCCTCCAGGATAACTTCACTAAAGCACTCTGACTTCATCCCAGCTTCCTCTGGGTAGAGCTCAACATTATCCCAATCTTGCTAGGAAGGTAAAAAGTAGTTCAGAAACTTTATTGGTAATCATAAAAGTGCTGTGGAGATCCCAGATCCCAGCAGCTACACCCGACAGGTCAAAATGACAGAACAGATATTTTAGAGAGAAAAACAGCCTCACACCATCTTCCCATTATAGCAGCTCTCAAAGACTCTGATCATCTTAGCCAGGGAGGAGACTGCAGTAACATTTACCCAAGTCTTAGAAGAAATGGCTTTGGCTGTACTGGAAAGAAGCCATCTGAAGTCTGGTTCTCAGTCTGTCTGCTTCTAGTTCTTGAAAAAAGGTGTCATCATCATTGTGTATGATCGCTGCCTGCAGTTGCTGTATTTCCTTTTCCATCTTTGATCTCAGTTCTTTTCTTGTTTTCTGTAGCATCTAAAGAAAATACTGACATTAGCCACAGCATGTAAAAAGAAAAGGCAGTTAGACAAAATTGAGAATACTTACTTGTGCTTGTGCTTTCTCTCTGGTTTGGATTTCTTGGAATTCTTGAGATACAGCTTCTGCTAGCATGGAAAACTAAACATAACACGTGTGTGAGTTGAACTAATTAAAAAAGGGCCTCTAAGTGGAAAAATATGATCTGTCTGATCCAAATGAAGCTTTACCTGATCTTTGTAGTAGTTCTCCAGAGACTCCAGCTCATTCTGGTGCTCTCTCCGTTGCTCATCACGCTTCTCTTGAGCATATACTCTCAGGTCCCTCAGTCTTTGCTTCTGAATTGCTAAGCCTTCTTCAAATAAGTTTTTAAATATCTGCCAGCAATTAAAAAAAGCAAACCTGAACCTTTCCCAGGAACTTCTAAGTATACATTTACATTTTTCAGCTGCTTTACTTCCTGATGGAATGGTGTTTACACGAGTATAGGCCATAGCCCATGAAAAAGAACAATTATGTACCTAGAAACAGTGGTGCAGATACAGCTGAGCTGGATTTGTATTACTCATTTAGCTGAAATTTTGATAGATAAAATAATTTTTCATGTCAGTTTAGTCAGATGACCCAACTGTGCAAGCCAGGACCTTTGAACATGCACTGTGATTTACAACCCACCCTGTACTCTGCAGTCTGACTTCAGGACCTTCATCCAGGTTTCCAGCAGCAGGAAATCCAGCCTGGACTCAGGCTTTCCATTCCTCCACAAGAACACTTACCAGCTGTAGCTCACAGCTTGAGGCAAACAGTTCTCAAATCACTAACAGTGGATTATGCAGTAAACGATTCTAATCTTCTACTTTGAAAGGTGACAACTGTGTATCTGCTCTTGCGGAGTGTAATAACTCTCCTTGCTTTCCCTCACTCTGATGTCCAGCCCTAATTAGATCATATCTGTCACAAAGTCCACTTCGTTTAACAAACACAACTGAGTAACAAAGCTGCCTGTTTGATCAGTTCCCTTAACTGAAGTTTTTAGATTGTTTTCTTTGGATGGTGACTATAGGAACAACTTCTTAATCCTACTGTTTCTGAAAACTCATTTCCCCAATTTCTCATGTTACCAGCCCTGTTTTTCCATGCTGATACTTCACCCTTTTGCTCCTCTTAGCCCCATAAATCATCCTTTCTTTCACAGTGGTTTGCCCTGCACTGTATCCATGTTTCCAGAGAAGGAACTGTTTCATCTGTGGCCTTGACTGATCAACCACTTCATCCTGGCTCTGAGCTCTGCTTGCTGCACTACCAGACCTCAGCACTGGGGTCCAGGCAGGAAAGAACTGCACACCTGCAGAGCAAGACCCCTCATCCTCACCTTCGCCTCCCGTGTCCTCTCCCGCATCATCTTGGCACGGAGCTGGATCCTGTAGTCCTCGTAGTACTTCCTGGCCCGGGCCACCTGCTGCCGCCTCTCTGTCACCTTGTTCTGAGCCCATTTCTGGCGGTAGATGCGCTGCCGGATTTCTTGCTAAAGGGAGAGCAGGAGCTGTCAGACCGCCCAACTGCCAGCAGATACTCCTGCAGGCAAAGCTTTGTTAATCATTGCTAATTAGGGTCCTGTACTAAGGACCTTCTCCACAGCCCAGTTTTACGCTCTAGCTATGATTTAAAGCTTTAGTCACCACTGATGTAGCAAAGTAGTGTCACTATAGAATTAAGGAGTCAGCACTGTCATGGGAGCTGCAACACAACCTCAGGTTTCTCCTCCTTGCACATTTTTAGAATTTGTTTTAAAGCAACAATGCAGTGTAGTAATAATAATATTCCATTCCCATGACCCCAGTAGCCACACAACAAACAGATTATGTGGCATTTTGAGACCACAGCTACTCAAAAAGCATAAAGTTGTCATAAGACAAAAAGCCACTTCCATGATCTGGGAATATGCATTCTAGATAGCTCAATGCCAAATCTTTGCATTATGGAACAAACAGTCTTCAACGAACATACCAGTCTCTTGCCGTGATCTTGCTCTCTCTTAATAATTGCAGCAAGCAGCTCATGTTTCTTCAAGGCTTCTTCAACCTGCAGGTTTAAAAAAAAAACTAATTACTTGCATCATTCTGCAGGACAAGCTGTCTTATGTAGCAGGTTTAAATATTGCCCCTCTGCTATGTTTTGGGTTTTGTGTTGAGAGTTGCCTTGTATAAGTTAATCAACTTTTGCATCTCATAACTCACTTTTAAACTAAAAGACTGTTCAAAACCAGCAGTGGAAATCACAAAATGCTTTTAAGAAAGCAATAGCAACCCTAGGCAGTACTCAAGAAACCAGTATAAAAGAAGGACCATAGTCTTTAAGTGGCTGATGAAAAGTTGAACCTATGTATGTAAATCTGTACATCCCTATTTAGCCAAGCTCCCAGAACATCCTTTCACGCTGTGCTGTGGGCGTGCAGGTGCCCTGTGTGTGCTGCTGATGTGGTGTCAGGGTATCTCTGCTGACACTGAGCAGAGGTAGGAATGAGAACACTCACTTCATTCTGGAGTTTTGGTCTGGGTCTGCCAGAAAGCGCCTTAAGGTGCAGGGTGTGTGCAAGCTGCCGCTGCCACATTTTATACAGCGTACGGGGGGAGATGTGCAGCTGGGGAAACTCCTCCAGGAGCTTCAACAGGAGGTCATTCTCTCTTATTGTCACTGTAGGATAAAGACAGAGGTAAGCAGTAAATTCCAGGAGAATACATTTAGTTGTAAATTCATCCAGACAGTGTCAGCCTAAGTCCAGAAATATTTTACATTGAACACTGTATAAAATGACCATGCTGCTGTTACCATGTCAAGGTAAGGCCAGAAGGAACTAACATCATCCTGCCAGCACAGCAGCAGAGAAAGCAATCCCAATCTTTTGTTGTTTTCTCTGAAGAATTGCTTTTATAGCTCAGGTGTCATTTCCCTACCACCACCACATCCAACTAAGACAGGTATCCCCTTCTTTCTTTGTGTGGTTCTGACCATCACTAATCAGTGATTGTTTTCTCTCTCTCTGTCTCTGGTTGCAGCAACTTAAAATAAAGCCAGCACAGCAGTGGCAATGACAGATCCAGGTCAAGTAAACAAGTGCAAAATAAACTGGTTTGCAACCAGCACATTCCCATTACATCTTTGATCTTTCTGGCAGGAAAAGATGATAGGGAGATGAAACAAAAGGGTATTTACCAAGTATATGGCCTTCAGAAAGTGGAAAAAAAATAAGGCAGTGTAGCTGAGCAACATCCAGGTATGCAGGGGATTATCTGGTGATCTTATCCATAGGCATGCACAGTGCTGGTTACCAAACTGAGCCTAGGATTTGCAGCTTGGCTTTCTTGGAGCATCACTTGCTCAGCAGAACCAATGGCAGTATTAACACCACAGTGGCAGGGTCCTGACAAATCCTGCTCTGTTACCTGTACATGGCTCAGCTCAAGCCACAGGCCCAATTTTAAATCTGATATATGCTCAGAAAAATAACAAAAGGAGAACTCAGACTGTAGTGGAATAAGCACAGGAGTAGCAGCAATGGAAACAAGCCCTAAAAATAATCCAAGGGATTTTAAGGAAGTAGCAAATGGGTCACAATTTGATTGTGCACTGATGGTTTACATTTACTTAAAGCATTATCTTCCCTAACAAAAATCCAGACATATAGAGGTCAGAAGAAGGGAAAATGCTACAGCTGACTGGTATATGTTGGACTGGTGCCTTTATTCTTGGAGTTCAACACATGCTTTCAAAAGATGCCAGTTTTCCACCAAGTATAGTTTTGCAGTTCTTACTTGGAGCTGCTTGCTTTGGCTTCGTGATCCCTCGTTTTGGAATCCACTGGCTGTGTTTGGGATACTGAGGTGTGGTTTTTCTAGAATAAACTTTCACTGGCTGAGACATTTTTGGAGGTTCTTGAAAGACGTTTTCTTTGTACTCTTGTTCCTTAGGAGCAGATGTGAAACAGATGGAGAACAGGTATGAGAAGGGAAAGACTGATAGAACACAGTTTGGCTATCAGAACTTAAATGTCTTTCAGACTTTAGAATGAGAACTTGGACATACTGCATTGGATTCTGCAGAAGGCCAGAGTTTACAAAATGGAGGTCAGGGTTCAAATAAAGGTAAAATCTCATTATTGCATAACCTCAGCTCTTCTGCAGCGCTTAACATTAGTAAGTTACTACTTCAGTTGTAACTATGACACTGGCAGTCAAGGAGGTTTTGTACCCAAAAGCGTCTGGACAGACCATCTAGACAAATTTAAAAAGAAAAATAAAACAAAACATAACCAGCAATCCCCACAGTGCATCACCTACCACTTCCCTGGCAGCTTCTCTGAGCTTGGACAGTATACGCCTCTCCCTCGCTTCATAAATTCTTAGCTCATTTTCATAAGCTTTATTGACCAGCTAGAAAACAAAAATAAAAGGACTTGTCAGAGGAAATAATCAGTCCATACAGCCACCTTGTTAACTTGTTTGCTGCATGGGTCAAAGTAGCTTCTTGCACTTTAAACTCTCTTTTTGCAAAATTTGGGGTTTAAGTCTCTTCCTCATCAGGCTACAGATAAAACAGCATATGATTACTAAAGGAGACCAGATGCCCCCATTAAGTAACAGTGTTCTGTTTTCATGGTTTTAGTATAACTGTCGGTAAGAATTACCACAAGGTCTAATGTAAAAATTACCTTTGTTTCTCTTGTTCTTTCATCCCTTTCCTTCTGCAGCTGGCTGCGTATTGTCTTTATTTGGCCTGTATCACTACCACGAAGTTTATGTTCCTGATGCTGAGATGAGGGTGAGGCTGGAGACAGGGATCGTGGCCTGCCTGGGTACCTTGGATGTGATGTGTCTGCAGGGAAAGGTCATTCATTGAGTATCTAATTTGAGACAAAAAAAACAGTGAAGTGTATTGTGCCTAGGCCCTCATTTCAGAACCACAGTCCTGTGAGCTTGTATTCTGTCCCCCCCTCCACTTTCTATACATTTTTTACTGCAGCTGTGTTTGCCTTGTATTTTTTCGCAAAGTTTTATCACTGTTTTTTAAATGTTAAACAGAAACTTGGTTGCAATTCTGTTACTGTAGCTCAGGTTTGGATCAAAGACAACATAGAAGTGAACTGGCAATATAAAACTCATAACTAACTGTAATTCAGTGTAGCAGCTTTACATGAAAAGGTTTCTTTTATGTTCTTTTCTATCCCAATACTTAACTGGCACAAGGATTGTTACCTCTCTCAGCTGTCCTTCGGCCATAGTCCATGACACTGTCACTGTGCTGTGACAGGCTGTCCTCATCTGTCAGCTCCTCTTCTCTTGTGTGCTCACCCAAAGCTCTCTTCAACATCTGTGGGATAGATTTTTTTGTGGGGGTCATGTTCAACAGAAGTTCTAAAGTTTGAATGAACTAAAGCCAGGTGTTAGTTGCAGATTTCCTTTTCATCCATATTACATTGATACTCTTGTTCTCTCCGCTGTCATTACTAAAGCTGGATTGCTCAGCTCAACAAAGAAGAGATTTCACTTACTAAATCTAGTTCATTTAGTCTGCGAGACAGACTTTCTGATGCTTCATGAAAGTCTCGCTCAGGCACCTTCTCCTTTGTTGTTCTGTGGGGAAGTGAATCTTCAAGCGAATCTGTGGTGGAATTTTCGTATCTGCTAAAGCAGAAAACAGACAGATTTCATTTCTATTCTAAAAACTTGAAGATGAGCATTATCTCCCACAATTCCAGTTCACTTTTTGCCTAAGCACGTCTTTATAGGATTAAGTAAAGCAGAATGTGTAAACACCTATAACCATATTTAACAAAATGAATAAATGTCAGGAGAAACAGGAAATCTTTCTGTTAGAATTAATCCTTCACTGCCACACAGCCAAGGAAGGAGAGATCTTATTGAAAAAGGGAAGTGGGGGCTGGCTGGCCATGGAAATGAAAGTGCCAGTGTGGTTCAGTACCAAAAATTTGAACTTGCCTTGTTATTCTAGGCTGGCACCGAGATTCAGGTCTTGGAGTTTGTGTTACTTGTTCAGCACGTAGTGACAGCTTTTCCTCAGAAGAGGAGGCAGATACAGAAGACTCATACACCAGAGGCACCTAGGAAAATGAGTAAATGAAGATTTTATAGATCATGTGAGTAGAGATGCTGTAACAGAACCATCTCAAACCCTGTGAGTATAGATACATAAAAATAGATACATTTCTAGGCTCCTGACAGCAGATAGTGTGCTTTAGAGAATTCATGTTTAAAGAAATGGACTAGCAAAAGTATGGAAGATCAGTTCACAGCTACACCACTGAACCAGAACAGGGTCTAGGTTAAGGTAATGAGTATCTCCACATTCCACCTCATCAGCCTGGGACTGAGGCCAGGCAGTGGAAATAAGCTGAACTTCCCTTAGTACAGACTGAGCTGCAGCTCACAGTGAGCCAAAGGAGAACGCTCATGTCCTTGTGCCATTCAGCTGCACTGATTCAGTACTGCCTGGTAACTTCTCTGTTCAAACTGGAGTAACTTGGCCTTGGAATGGACATACTGGGAAATGCACCAATGGAAAACGAGTTTCAAACAGAGACAAGGTAGAAGTAAAAGCTGTTTAAGCTATTGGAATAAGCGAAGTCTGTGAGTACCTCTTGTGGCTGCAGAAGGCAAAAATAGTGTTTCCAGAGAAAAAACTTCCTTTACAGACACATTTCTATGGGCACAGGATGGTATCTGCTGATCAGTTTGGGGGTTTTGCATTATTCAGTTTTTGAAAAGCAAAGGACAATGCAAGAAAATAAAATGAAAGAATGTAATAAGCGTTCACGATCTTTAAAAAGGAGTAAATATAAGTTTTATTGGCCAAAACCCCCAAAATTCTTACTGATTTAGAATGCTGATATACTTCAGAGAAAAAACATGACTATACTCCTGTGCTTTGTACATTTTTGATTAAAAAGCAAGATAACCAGTAACTGGTTGGTTGTGATAAATAGAACTCTGCGGGTGCTGGCTCTGTACATTTTGGAGCAAACAACTCCAGGAAGAACTAAGAACTGACATGACTCACAGGCTGCACATAATCACAGTCTAACAACACTGCATCACTGATTGTATATTGAGGAAAGCAAGTCGAAAGCAGGTTTGAAACAAGCCCAGAAGTGCCACAAGATAACAGACAAATTAAGCAGAAATCAAAAACCATTGACTGAAATTCCAAAAATTAAGATGCAACATGTACCTTTGTCACATTGTCCTCAGCATCATCTGATCCCACCATTTCTCCCACTGCAGAAGCAGATGACAGGTAAGTGTGAGTTAATGGCACTGTGCCTGCTAATGTGGGCAACAAGTAAAAAAAGATGTGAGCCATGGCCTGTGGATCCAAATTATTCAGAGAATGGAATGACAAAGCAACTGTGGTTACCCAGTTGTGACATTCATTTTGGTAATTTCTCCAGTCTTCAATGTTCAGTGTCATGGGAATGCTATGGAAACTAAAAAAGGTAAGCAGTGTTTCCAAGGCAACAGAGAAAATGAGTACTGAAAAAAATAGCTTCTAAACCTTTTCTACAACAGCAGCTAATGGTTTTTTCTTAGAATTGAAACTGGCTTGTTTGGCCCATGTTTCTCTGCTCAGAATAAGCTCAGCCATGGGACTTATCTGCTGGAAGAGATTTCTGTGGTATAGACCCATCTTAACGGGATTAACTAAGAAAGGAGTTGAATTGGGGACATGGATTACTTTTTTCCAGTACAGGGAACAGATTAAAAGTAACCTATTTTTGTTTCTATGTAAAGCAGAGATGGAAATATGAACTTGTGGCTGAATTAAAAAAAAATGCACTAGCAGATTCAAAACAATCTTTCTTGTGGTGCCAGTAAAAATAAATGCAACATTATAACACTTAAGAGATACCCTATAGGATGCAAAATTTTCTCTCACCAGGGATCTTTCTTGATAGAGGAAGACTATCAGAAACATCATCAAATTTTTTGGTAAGTGACTTTTCAATCTGAAATAAAAAGCAAGATGTGTTCTATAAATTCACAGGAGAGTGCTGTCAGGAAGGTCATACATTAGGTTTGTCTGCAAATGGAAATCAATGCTGATTTTATAGATGGATAAAAATCACTGTAATTATTTTGTTTACTATACTGTAAACTGTGCAGTTGCATTGACCGTGGAGATGTGTAGGTATATATGTATAAAATAAACACACCCCTCAAATTAAATTTCTATCAGGACACTTAGAGAAGAACAAATTCACAATCCTGGAACTGAGATAAACTCTGACACATTCAGAAGTGTTCTTCAGGGACCAGCTATTCCCATTCTGCAAGTAAACGAGGAGGTTTTAAAATGAAAGCAGTATTGGTTACTAAAAGAAAATGAAATAATCAAAGGGTAGGTTTTTCTTACAGTAGGAATGTTCACTGCTTGACTGCTAGCCAAAGCTGCTGCCTGTCTGTCTGAGCTGTGGTAATCTCTCCATCCCGGATCCGAGGGCTGGAAGGGGGGCAGCAGAGGAATTGCTTGCTGGATAGGCTCCCCCAGTTTTGTAGCACTGGCACTCAAACTCCCTTTGTGAGGTTCATCAGCATGAACAGACTCCATCCGTCCTGAAGAGGCAAATACAAAGAACTTGAAGTGTTATCTGGGAAAGCAGAACATGTTTTGTGCATTGTCTGTACATAATAAAGGGAAGTGTCTCAGTATCTAATGTGAGCTGCCACCTTTGTTGGATTGCACAGGACAGTGCTGTAACATTTTTATGCCTTAAGAACATGATTTGAGGATCTTCCACAAGGACTTTTTAGTGTTTTGAACCACAAAAGAAAAGAATACAAACCACAATTAAAAACAGCCTAGCTGAAGCCAAATCCTAGCTAAGCAGAAATACCCCAGATAATGAAAGTTTGCCTACTCTGAGAGACTAAAATATCGTATTTCTGAAAAGAACTTATTTTAAAACATGACTAAAGTGTTTCCATTCATGACTAAAGCTCTCCTCCACACTACCCTAGTTCCCTACACCCCGAAGTCAAAATCAGGTGGATGAGCTTTCAGAAGAATCAATACTCACCATCTTCCTTTTCCTTTACAATCCCCCTTTCACTTTCTGACAACAGTCTGGGCAATGCTGCAAGAGCCTCTGAGCTTTCAGATTCTTCTACCCCCGTGTCCTTTTCTGCTAGACACAGTACAGGCATCTGAAATTCTAGAAGTGGATGTTTAAAAATATTAAATTAAGATCTATAAAGCATCTTACCATGAACTGTTGAGATGGATAATTTTAATGTCTGCTCATTGCTTGGTGTCAGAAATCCATACTATGCTCAAAATAGGTCTGTTAAATTCTTATTTATAATTCCAGTCAATGAAATGTTCATAATTCATAATATTTCTTCATGCCTCTACTTGAGGAGATGAATCATCATTAAGAATAGGGAGAATTGGAATATTCTTATAGAAAAGTAGGAAACAAAAATGATCTCCATTTAAGTCATCTGCACATTATGTGTTTCAGAGCCACCCATGAAGTTTTGAAGGGGCACACACTCCTAACAAGTCTTCTTTAAGAATGAACTTACCAGTCTTTTTACAGTCTTAAATAATACATCTTACACTGCAACAAAAGAAATAAAGTCTTCAGAATTCTGCTATTCTACTGAAAAAGATAAAATGCCTTTGTGGGAGAACTGAATTAGAACTCAAACAACAAACCTTTATCCAATAAGGTAGCTCATGAGTCATGAAAAAGTATGCCTGGAATATTTACTTCCAGAAATTTTAACTTCAGCAAGATGTATTTGCTTATTGTGGGTTGTTTGGGGTTTTTTTCTAATCAGGATTTAAAGCAGTATTTGTCTGAAAGAAGTAACTTTTAAAAAGGAAATAAAAAGCCTAGAAGTCTTACTACAGAAGAGTCTTGACATTTTTTTTCACCCAAACTCACCTTCCCCTCTCTTGGAAAATGAATGAGCAGTTTCTCCAAGTTTAATTAATTCACTGGTAGATTCTGAGCCATCTGCATCACAAGTTAGAACAAAATATTCTGACTGGGACCTAAAGGGAACATAAAGCCATCAGGTATTTCCTCTCTCAGCCTCTGCCCGTTCAGCCCACGAGATGGAGCTGCCGAGGAGCCGTGCAGGACACAGCCCTGCTGCTACACAGCAAACCAGAGCAGGAGTCACAACCACAAACTGAACTCAGCTTAACGAATCAGTCTTTAAAATAGAATCTTTAAAACTGATCAAAGTTTTCAAGTTGTTTCATTTCACATAAAAAGTAAACTTAAGGGAAACAGAATCAGCAACTCTTCAAGGGCAAACGAAGTCCCAGATGTAATTTTAGCCCGACCAAAGGAGTCACCTCACATTCCTTTTGACATATGTAATCAGTAGGTGTCTATACTATAAAAAAACCTACTAATTTCTCTACAGATGCACAAAGACAGTCAATCACCATGTCAAAGCAAATATTCAGAATTGTTCTTACCCTTCAGCTGATGAGAGTAGTGTATGGTGTGTAAGTTGACCAGCAGTGCTTTCCGGCTGCTCTTGAGATGCAATTTGAATTTCATCACCGGACAGCACATTTACCTCAGCTGCTAATAACCAAGAGGTAATTATTTTCACGAAAACTACTTCTACCTATAAACTAATAGGTATTAATTCCAGTATCATCAAAACAGTTTATATGTAATATCAACATGATAGTGTTTTATCTAAAAATGATGACATGTAATGTTCCCCCATGGAGGGGGCGGGTAGGGGAGGTGGGGCAACTTTTATGGTAAGCTTTGAAAAATTATACCACAACCCCTTGTTCCAGTTATTAATAAACCTTCCTTCTTC
Source organism: Pachycephala philippinensis (assembly GCA_013397055.1). Lineage (NCBI taxonomy): Eukaryota > Metazoa > Chordata > Aves > Passeriformes > Pachycephala > Pachycephala philippinensis. The sequence goes on from VWZT01014924.1 coordinate 93,826, forward strand.
CTCAGAATTAAATTGTGGACTTACAGCTAGAACATTTGAGCCACTAACCCCCACTAGGCAACAAGACTGGCAGTCTGAGGGAAGGGAAAAGCAGCACAGGCACTGAACACTCCTACTGTCCTCTTCCTTCTGTCGACTCTGGAACAGGTCAGGAGGGAACTGTCTCAGGCACCAAGTGCTCTCCCCTTTACTCTCAGAGTGCAACAGCCAGTGGTGACAGCTCTTATTAGCTCTGAGATAGGAAGACCAGTACTGTCTGCAGTAAGATCCCTCTGCAGGGCCGAGCACCTTCTCTTCCCATTTTCCTCAAAATAACCCCTGCTATGGATCTACTCCCAAGACCCACTTCCCAGGAAAGTAAACTTAAGTCATCCCCCTTACGTCTTAGTAAGTAAAAGGGACATTTGCTCATTGTTCCAATTAAAGCCAACATTTCCCTCCTTGAATCCTAATCCTAAATCATTTGACTTACAGGCTGAAAAGCAACTAACAAAGGATGAATTGTCTAGAGTAGGTTTCTGCCACAAGAATGAAGCAGAAAGATTATGCAAGTTTGGGGGGAAATTATCTATGTTATTACTGTTTATGAAAATAAGGAATGCAAATATTCAGCTTCACCACTGACATTTCCTCCCCCAGGGTCAGTTTGTCTTTCACTTCTCTCCATTGTCAAGGTTATAAGTAACAAAAAAACCCAAATAAGTCTTTGCTACATTGGAAATATTTTGGGTTTACATCTCACCTCCAGTCTGAGAAGATGCTTCACTGACTTCTCTAAGATACTCTAACAAACCATCAAATATTTCGAGGAGGTTTTTGATGGATTCCCTGTCTCCTTTAACAATGTTCTCACCTTAAGAGAAAATAATGCCACATATTAATAATTAGTACTTCACAGAAGAAAAATTCTCAAAAGGAAGAGTTTTCTGTAGGAGAGTGCTTGGAAATTCTTGTAAAGGTGTCAGCTCAGAAGACATCTGGTCACTTATTTATGGCTATGTAGGTAAGCTTAAGATATATTTTAAGTGCCTTATTTAAATTTGCATCTTTTCAGTTCTAATAAGTGAAAGTTTATTGATGCAGTAACTGCTTTCACACATACAAATATTCAGCGATATTTTCAGGGACAGTTGGTATTTAATATTTTTCTTACATATAAAACTATAGCATGAACCAGTCTATGGAGTGGCAGCAGGATTGCAAACACCAGCCACTGTGTACAGGCACCAAGTCAGAGATACTTCTTATCAAGCAGTTTTCATTCTTTGCAGGTTATGCTATGTGAGACCATACACAGGAATACTCAGGGAAAGCCATTATCTATGTACAGATAACACAACACAGTTCAACTCTTTACTCACCAAGTTTTAAACATGTAGTAACAAGTTTGAAACTCCAGAGTCACATCTTAAAACCCAGTGTCCAAGCCTGAGCCAGTAACAGATTTCAGGCAACACTTTAGCAGCCAAATCAAGCATGGCTGGATGTTAACTTTAACATTTCTTTCTCTTATTTATTCTCTGCTTGCTGTTTCAATTTATAACTTGATGTCCAAGGCAAGGGGTCAGTGTTCTGATGACATCCACTACCATAAAAAGACCTTCCACGCAAGTATGAGAGCAAGCTGTATAACACCTGGTTCTTAAAGTGTTCAAATCAAACCACACAGATATTCATATATACATTGTTTGTCTCATTAAACCAAGTACTTACCAGTGATGTGAGACAAGCTGACCTGCAAATAATCCAATGCCAGGGAATCTATTACTGCTTGTACATTATGTGCATCATCCTCTTGGCTTCTGGGAGTAGCTATGAAATCTACGTAAAATAAATAACAGATTTTAGGCTATTTAAATGGATAGCTTGATGCAGGCACCTTAATTAAACTACTTAAACTCCTGCTTACAAGTTAGTATTTTTTCAGTACCTTGTGTCCTTGGTGAAAAGCCCAGCTATCATATGGTCCTATGAAATTTTTTATAAATACTGAGCACAAACTTAGAACACCCCCTGGAAGATGTGAGGGTTTTACCAGGATTAAATTCAAGAATAGAGACTACTAAAGCATTTCTCCTCCTTCGCTCCCAGCACACACACCTAGTTCAGATCATCAAAGTGGAATTGCAGTTTGCGTTAGGGCTGCTGCTTCTATCACACACTAATTGGACTGCAGTGTATTCTACTTAATTTGGAACATTAGTTCTGGGCTTACATTTAATAGGACTTCTACCATCAATAGGTGCCAGTTACCTCAGTGCTATTAAAATCCTCTGCAATTAGCAGTCTGACACTTCCTACACATAACAGTTTATGAATAAAGCAAATACGTAATTGTATAGCCTGTGCTTAGTTGTTGTCACTGAAGTCCAGTGGAGTTGGGTTAAAGCAGGGTTAAATCACAGCTCAGCTCTTAGCAGACTGTAAGTATTAAGCATTTTATGAGAGCAGACTTCAGTGTTAACACTGCTGTAAGATAAAATGAGCCAGTTCACACTCTTCAGAAGTATTATGCCCAGAGACAGCTTCCAAGGCCCAATTTACAGCAGTTTTGCTGTGGCTATCCTCATAGGTGCCATTCATTGCAGTCCAAAATTAAAATAAAATCGGCCAATATTACTTAAATCTTTTTAAAGAATGACAATCTTATATTTTTGTCTTGGACACAAATACTTTAAATCCCTACATCTGTAGGAAGTTTTACGAGTTTCAATTTTATTTAGCTACAAAATACACAGAGACAAAAATAAAAAGCAGATTTAGCAATTATCATTCCTACCTGGTACTTTTTCTCCTAAGATTGACTCATAAAGACGAACAAACACATCAGCACCACATTCTGAAAGATGCGTTATGTGCTGGTTTATGTGACAGGTCCTTAAAAGATCATTGGCAACATCAACCCAATCTATTTAGGAAAAAAACATTAATGTCAGAATTGAAAGACATAGAAATAAACACATGGTTACTTACAGTGAAAGGTGGAACCCCTGCAAGTGTCTTTGACTCCACGAGAGGTGGTCAAACCCAGGAGGCTGTCCCATCCATCCAAAATATTAAACATATTGTTCAAGTGCAATCATAGCACAACTGGACTTGGGAGGTGAAAGGCACTGAAGTACCACGGGCTGGGCACGTTAATTTTTTTTTCCATGTAATGAAAAATTTGAATCTGGTCTCATAGCCAGGAATTCCAAACCTTCAAGACCTTAACAAACCAAGCTTTGATACACTATTTATCAATTATCAGAAATGACAAGTACTTTTTTGGAAAACAGGAGCTTTTCTTACAAACCCAGGTTCTCTAATAGTCTTAGGCAATGACATCAGTGCTAATATAAATATTGCTCATGAAAGGTACATTCTACCTTAATTAATTATTTAAAGATTAGAATACAGAAGTGGTCCTACCACGTGCCCTGTTCAGCACAATGATATGTGCATTAATATCCTGATTTTCCCCAAACTCTGAGTCCTGAGTTCAAAGTGCTTTGAAGGGCATGTATCCTCTACAGTCTTCCCTGTCACTCAATTCAAATATCAGCTTGGAAGAACTGAAGTTTCTACCTCTGTTAGTCTGTGATTTTTAAGTCCAGATTTTCCCCCAAGACGTTGCTTTTGGAAAACAAAACAGTATTTTAGCAAGTATTAAGAACTTTAATTTACTGGAGAGGGCATAAGTCATGTTTGGCAGGAAAAAGTATAGAATTACAACAGCAACTAATTTATAGAGTTTTCAGTCTTCTGTACACAGGGAGTGTTACTTTTCCATCCCTCTACTCCTCCATCAACTCCAGACATCACTTATATTTTAAGTTTCAGGTGCATGAAAGGTTAAAGTAGCATCTCCTACATTTCAGGCTGATGTCCTGGAAGACTTGAATTACTGTCTATTTGCAGCTTTATTAAGCTAAAAGTGTTGCCAGGAACGGAACAAAGACAAAAGGGGGAGGTTAAGGCAAAGAGCTTTAAAAGCCACAACATAAGAAAACGACAGCTTTAAAGAGCTGAATAAAATGGTGCCACCGATGCGAGCAGCAGGGGGTGAAGACGGAGAAGGAAGATCCCCGGCTCGCCTCCCCCGGCTCTGCGGGCAGCAAACCGGCCGCTGCTCCGGGAGCGGGACCCGCCCCACCGCAAGGCCGGAGCCCCGCGAGCCCCGGCCGGAGCCCCCCGGGGCCCGGCCCTACCTGTGCCCTCAGCGCTGCCCATGGCGGCACCAACGGCCCGGGCCCGCCCCCTGCCCATTTAAACCGCGGCTGCGCACCCATTGGGCAGGCGCCGCAGGAAGGGGCGGGGCCGCGCGCGCCTGCGAGGCCGGTGGTTTCGGTCATCGCCGGTGTTACGGGAGCGGGGCGGGGCGGGGCGGGGCCGATTGCCTCCGTACCGGGATTGGGAACAGCACTGGGGTTGGTTTGGGAGCGGGAACGGGGAGGAAGGAAAGAGCCCGTGCCCCAAAGGCCAGCCGCAGCGCGGGTCACGTGCCGTCCNCCCCCGGTTCCGGCCGGCCGCTGCCGCCCCCGCCTGTGGCAGCACGGGCCAGCCCCACAGCGCTCCTGCCGCCGAGCGCGGCTGGCGGTGTAAAATGGCGGCGGGGGGGGGGGGTTGCCCGGG
>VWZT01014931.1:226-37904 GCA_013397055.1 Pachycephala philippinensis
TTTCCCACCTCCTCTTGTACCTGATCTGCACCTGTACAGGGCCAATCCCACACGTATCACCCGATCTTGCCTTTTCAGAGACCGTGAGAAAAATAAAGTTCAAGAAAGAAGAGACATGTTTGCAGATCTCACCGGTGCAAAGCCCTTGTCCCTGCAGAGGCTTGCCTGCTGAGCCTTCAGAGTTTAAAAAAAGGAAAATAAATAAAAGGGAGAGTGTCATGTTTAAAACTGCGGAAAAGTACAAATCAAGGCTTTCTTTTAGCTCCTTGATGGAGCCACAAGTCTTTTGATTAAAAAAAAAAAAAAAAAAAAGCAGCCTTCAGTGTGTAAGGTTTAACTTCAGATGAACACTATTTGACGTAAATTTCAATTATCTAGGCAGCTGGACAAACTCGAGTGAGGAAAAGACCGAGACTGCACTGGGAAGTCAGTGCCGAAAAGCAGTTTCGCAGTCATCTTCGTGGGGAAATCGGAGACAACAGATTAGCATTAAAACTGCAGTATGTTTTTGGAGAGCTTAAAAAGTTCTCCACTGGATCAATATTTCTTCTAATGCTGATATTTGCATATATTGGTGGGGAAGAAAGTTATGACAATTACTGCGCTGGTGCTCTCCCTCCTGCGGGGATTTGCAAAGGACTGAGAAAACGCGGCGCTGGGCAGCCCGGTCCCTCCCGGCCGGAGTGAGAACAGGCTGCAATTATGTCTGTGTTTGTGGTAGCCGAGGAGCTGCAAACCGCCTGTAATTGCCGGCAACAGGTCGGTGTCTCTGCGGAACGAGAGCGGGGCAGGCAGCAAGAACAGGCTGTCATTAGGGCTTGCCAGCCCTCGCCCACACCGGGGACCTGGGAATTGCCTGGCAGCAGCTCCCCTTGCTGCGCTCCCACCCCGCCGCAGCTCAGCCGCTGGCCACTGCAGAGCCTGCCCAGTGCCTTTCGCCTCTGGGGTGTGCGAGGAGCCGGGCTGGGGGGACTGGGCCTCTAAAAGCGTCTGCTTCGGTGGGGGCTTCTTGGATCCATCGGCGGGTGCTGCATGCGGCATCGGGAGGCAGCGACGCTGGTGTGTCCCTGCTCCACATCTCCTGCTCCGCCTGCCTGCTGCTGCGAAATGCCTTCATGTGCAAGGGTTGTGATCTCCAAGCGGAAGCACGTATACTTGTGAATTCCCCAGGGATCAGGAGAGGAAGGGGAGGATTTGCATGGAAGGATGTCTCTGGAAATGAAATGGCTGAGGCCAAGTTTAGGCTGGAAGGAGGTGGTGAAGGGGTGTGTAACCACTGAGGGGATCTGGAACAGATCCTCTGGGCATCTCCAGCCCTGCCTTCTCTTGTGAAAGAGGTGTCAAGGGGGAGGTGAAACCCTGAGATAAGGGACTGCCCCAGGGACTGGGATGTCCCTTTTCCCACAGTCCTCCCAAAATGTTTTTTTTGCTTTGCTCCAGCAGTCATCTTGGATTACAAATTGGGAATTGTCCAAAACAGATTTGGGAAGAACCTTTAGACGACGCATTAGGGCTTTACTGACTGGCAGAACATCTTGGAGGAAAAATGTGTTGGCAAGAAAATTTAGACTAGTCCTGGGCACAGGCCCAGGGGTGGGAAGGAATAAAATAGGATGCTGCTGCTGGTGCAGCACGCAGGAGGTGAGGAGGTGGCAGGGTTGGCCGTGCCTGCTCTCCGGTCCTTTAGGAAGCAGCCAAGATGAGCAAAATGTGCTTCTAGAGATCCAACTGTTTTAATATCCAAAGCCTGAAGGATCCAAGGAAATACAGAAAATAGAAACCAAGTTGCTTGTAAGAACTGGGTTGCAAGCTAGATCCCAGGAATGGTACACCAAGCCTTTCCTCTTTGGGTCATAGGCTGAAAACCTAGCCTGGCCACAGCTCAAAGTTGTCACCACCCTGAAGGCTGGAAAACAAGTGCTGCGTCTCAGGGACATGTCCCTGGCACAGGTGTCTCCTCTGGACAGCCCTGCACACATGCCTCTGCTCGTAGCTCCCGTCCCAGAAGCTGTTGTGCAATCCATACCCAACCGGCTCCCCCGGGAGGGGTGATCTCAGAAGCTTTGGGCGCAGGTTTCAGGATTTATTTCCCCTCTCTAAACGTTTGCCAGGTCTTTGGAACAAGGTCACTTTCAAATTGACTTCTTGACAAAGCTCCCTAGATGAAGCAAAGCTTTCATGGACATTGCTCCCCTACACACCAGGTCTTTGTGGAAAAGAGGGCAGCTTTTGTGCAGCAGTGTCACTGCCTGGCCCCCTGGATGGCAGGAGCAGCTTATTTCAAGGCAGCAGCCTGGTTTTATGGAAGGTCCTGCCTTCTTGTTCCACTGGGGACCCATTTGCCAAAGACCTGCTGAGACCCGGGGTCCCAGCCCTTTCAGACAAGCCTTGGGGTGCTTGTGTGGCAGCTGCTCCCCAGGAGCAGCTCTTTGAGCTGTTCCCTGGCTGCCACTGCAGAAGACAGGCTGAAGTGTTTATTCATTTTACTCCTCACTGTGTGAGTCAGGCTGGGTGTGTGTGGGGCAGCTCTGGCCATTCTGCAGTGACACCCCCTTGTGTGGTGGGAGCATCCTGGCCTCCAGGAACTGCTGCCCTTCATTCTGTTGCCCACACAACCAGGGAGGCACCCCTGGGAATGGTGCAGGAAACTGTGGGATGAAGAGGCCAAAGCTTTGCTTGAGTAGCAAAGTGCCAGTCTGAGAAACTCCAGAGTCACTAAGGACAGACAATGAAGAACCATTTTCATCTCCCCAGCCCATCCCAGCCCAGGCTGGAGCATGGCTCTGTGCTGAGAAAAGCTCTGGGACAAGAGCCAGGATACCTGGATCTTTTGCTAAGCTGATTCCTCTTGGCAGGCTCCTATCCTGCTGAACCAAGGAAATGCTGCCGGGGAGCTGGCGGGGAGGGCATTTTGGCAGCTGTGAAATGCCACCCATGTGGATGGGAATTCCCTTCCTGATACCCATGGCGTTACTTCAGAGGTTGCTGGTTTGGCTAGAGCAGCCACATGTGCTCATGGGCATGAGATGGTGCAGCCCCAGCTTTCCCCTGCGTGCCTTTCCAGAGCCCCAGCTCCAGCCTTGTCCTCTGCTGGCAGCCAAGGCTGGGTGTTGGCAGGCATTGCAGCTGGGAACAAGCTCTGGGAACATCCCTAAATTGCTTGTGGGGCTTGGACTGGTATCTGGCACCACCACTACCATCCAGAGGCTGTGAGCTGCCTTATACCCTTCTCTTAGAGATGCTCTTTTCATGCGACATGCCCGGAGTTCACTGGAGCACTGATTTGCAGTCTGCTTACCATGACAGGGCAGTCCCACTCCAGTACAACAGCCAGTGTCCTTGGCAAGATATAGGAGCTCCAGGCAGAGGGACAGACAGCTGAGCCTGCATCCCTCTGAGAACCAGAAATAAATGTGCAGTCACTGCCATGCTCCAGAGGGGAGAAGGAGCATCTCAGCTCTTGTTCTCTCCCTCTGTGGTGGGAGGTGTTGGCAGTCAGAGCCAAGTTATTTATTTATTAAGATCCCACTTGTGTTGCTGCCTGAGGCTGCTGGTCTCTGTGCTGGAGCCGTGGTGCTTGCGGGGAATGGAAAGATTGCAAGCTATGAAGCAGGGGTACATATATGAAAATACTGTGAGTTTGGCAGTGGTGGGGCTGGAGAAGGCATGAGGGCTCACTGGCAGGAAAGATGTCCCTGTCCCAAACACCGAGCAGAAGGAACCCTCCTGAGAGCCAGATGAAGGTGGGTGTGCATCAGCTCCACACCCTGAGTCCAGTCTCCAGCCGCGTTGCTGCAGCACTGGTGTGCTGAGCCATCTGTGACCCCTGACGTGCTGTGGCTGCAGGAAGCCCCGCAGGCTTTTCCAGAACACGGCTTTTAAGTCAGATCAGACCAGCAGTGCGGTTTGCAGCCCAGCTGTGCACAGCTGGGCCGGCGCAGCCAGGGGATGGGAAGACGTAGGCGGGAGCGTGGCGAGGTGGGAGCCTCGCCAGCCGTCCTTGGCGCAGGGAGCCTGTGGCTGGGTGCGTCAGCCTGCCCTCAAATTCCCAGCACACAAGCCCTTTTCTGTGCCCCCTCTGCCCTCTTCCCCTGGCCCTGCTGGCGCCTGCAGCCGAGGGCAGGTGGGAGCCTTGGCATGTGGCTCCCTGGGGACTCAACCTTCACCGACTGCAGACTCATGAATCCCACAGGGCCGGCCCTTGGCCACAGTGTCTGTGCTCCTCTGCAGAGTGATCAATCATATTTTCCAACACAGTTCCTTCTCCTTGGTATTAATCAGTCCAAGAAAGCAGCCTGGACTTATCACTGCCATTGCACTTTCTGCTAAATTTACCAGCTGATCACCATCTCTTCTCTTCATGCCATGAATTGGCAGCAGGGAGTGTGTTGTGTAAACTTCACGTTATCCTCAAAACCCTGTCAACCGCGATGATGCAGCAAGAAAATATTTGGAACCTTTGGGAGGTGCTGCGACACCAGGTGCTGCCTCACGCTGGGGAGCTCTGCTGATCGCAGTGTGGGCAGGACAGGCAGGCCAGGGGCTGTGTGCCCCACCAAGGGTGGGGACAGAGGTCTCAGCCTCCCTGGTCTGATGTGGTCCTGGGGCCCTTGGGACACCAGGCATTTCCCCTTGACAGATGGGATTGGTCATAGCTTGCCAGCCCTCCCATTTCCATTATTCCTGTGTCCATTTATTCAAGAAAACACAGGATACTTCATGGTGCAGTGCTTTCCTCCTGCAGACCAGAGCCTTTGCAGAGCCAGTGTCTTTCCTGATATGTAAGTAGATGGACTCTGATAAATCCAGGGTATAATGAATCACTTGCACTTGGTGCCTGATCTCCCTGGTGTCTTCAGTTTTGTTTTAGTTTGGCAGCATTATGGAGAGAATTAGCCTATCTCGCTAATATTGAAATGTATACATAATTTGAATCCTGTATTCCTAAAATCAATATTCATTATTCAAGGTGACAACAGAGCTCCAATTAGTCCTTTAGCTATATCAAGAGTATCAGGATGATCACATGTTGTTTGGATTAGCGACCTCATGCAGACACATGGCTTCACACACGTGGGTAGGGCAGCAGGGCACGGTGCTAAGGTGCGTGGCCAGGAGGATCTGCGGAGCCGGATCCTGCCCTGCCTCCTGCCTGCAGCACTCCTGGGGAGCCACCTGAACTGCGCCAGAGTTCAGCCTTGGCGGCAGGTGAGGTGATCCGGGGCGGCGTGCCAGGGGGACGCAGGGACGGTGGATTTTTGTTTGTTTTTCTGCCCAGGGCAGTCAGTGGGAGGAGGGGATTTGAAATCCTCAATTAGCACACTTTGACAGCAGCGCAGGGTGTGTGCTAGAATGGAGTGGTTTCTCCCTTATTTTTTTTTCCCCACTTGCTGATGTGCAGCCAAAGCTCTCCATTAGCCCTTTGGCCGTTGACAGATGTTAGCAAAGGGTGGGATTTTTGGAAAACTCCTGTGCAATTTCCATTTGTTTTGGTTGTGCACGGCTGCACATGTGCTGGTTCAGAGCTGTGTGCATGCCCTGGTGCCAGAGATCACGCTGGAGAATCATCCTTATATGGGCTAATACGAGATCTCTTGCGAGCTAGTCAAGAATTGATGTGTTACTAATTGTTGTAAAAGAAAATATTATCCTTCAGAGGATGTTGTTGTTTTATAAACAAGGGGATAATTTACAGCTCGATTGCTTAAATCATGCATTAATTGCTAACTGTAATGAATAAATACATTTGCAAGTACATTTAATTTGCACAGATTCCAGAAGTCTAGACATTAAGAGGCAGATCATTATTTGGTAAGTAATCTGGAATGTCGTATGAAATGACATTTATTTTCACATGATGAAATATCCTGAAATGAGATTTCAAGGTCCTTGTCCTTCTTTCCCTGCAATGAAGGGCAGTGTTGTCATTGGCTGCCTCAGAAATGTGCCCAGGCTGCCTGGGAACACAGGGGAAGGCAGGAATCCCCCAGGAGTGACACAGAGAGCAGAGCAGCAAACCCAGGTTTATGCAGGCGCAAGGTTTTAATATTACAAAATGCAAAGAGAGAATATAGAGCTGAAGATGGGGGAACATCTACAGCAGGCTGGGAGGCTTCACATCAGTGCTTACTGATGGCAGGATGGCTGTGGGGCTGTGGAAAGCGTGGGGAGTACCTGAGGAGGTGAGCTGGGAGTATTGGTGATGAAAGGGAGGCATTAGTGCTGCTGCCTGGGCACTGATGAGGCCGGGCCCAGTGTGAAGATGCAAGCAGGAGTAGCAGCAAATAAACCCAGCAAAGGGGGCTTTTGCAGCTTGCTGCTGGCCATGTGTGCCCAGTGGCTGCTGCCTGCACCACAGGAGGCTGCAGGAATTTGTGCAGGACTGTGTCCTGTTCTCCAGGGAGTGAGGAGCCCTGCCTGCTGCCTGCTGCTGGACCTGGGGCCGACTGCTGCTGCCCAGAGTAAGAGACCCTGCAAACAGAAGGCACCTGTGCTTCAGTTGCTGATATTGAATAATCTTGGGCTACTGGTGCCCTTTCGCAGGCCCATATCTTTATTGGAGGCTGTTAAAGGCTAACCTCCCAACAGCAATAACATGACTACAAAGCATTTGTAAGAATAAAGTACGTGGGAATAAGGGAGATACCGAGATCCCAGCCAATTTCAGTACAATACAAGTCTAAAGTACCTTATAAAGTTAACAAGTCAAATTTAAATGTATACAAGGCTCAGGAGCATACAGGAAACAGGATCAGCCAAACCTTCAAAGGCCCATCATTGTCTTTCAAAAGGTCCACTGAAAGGCTCATGCCATAAAAAAGGTGTATTCACACGGCTGATACAGTGATAAACCTGGTGGAGAAATGCCAGCAGGCAGAGTGGGCAGGGATGCTCCCTGCAGGGATGCTGTGGTGGCCCAGCCCCTTGTTCTGGAGTGCTTTGCCCTGCTCTCTCTTGCTGCACCACAATAAAAGAGGGTTCTTCTGGTGTCAATATGGGGAGTGTTTGGCAGGTGACTGGCTCCAAGACAAGAAGCAACCCTTGCCCCTGGCTTTATGACAGGTCATCTAGCCTCTGCAATCTCGCTGCTGGAGAGGTAAAAAAATAGCTCTCCTGCCTTGCCCAGCACCATCTTCATCACACTCCTGAGAGGCACAAACTGCAGCCAGGAGTGCAGTACATGGTTCCCTGTCCCCTGTGATAGAAACACCCTGGGTGCCACAGACAGGAGAGGACAAGGAAAGAGCTAGGAGAGACTGCTTGTGCTGCATGCCCAGGAGCTTGTCCCTGCTTTCCCAGATCTGAAGACACCTGTGGATTAGAAGGGTCTTCTGTAGGCACCTGGAGAACAGCTTGTGAAGTGTTACAATGTGAAAACTATGCCAAAAGGTCCCAAGCCTGCTCCTGTTTAGCTTCCTTTAGTACCAGATTCAGAGCCAAATGTGCTCATGAAATGCCAGGGACCCAGAGCTCCTTCAGCCTGCTGGAGTAGTGTCAGTGTGACGAGCTTACCATGCCTGATCTGTCCTTCTCCTGTGTGTTATATGTGTTTAGCAGGCTGTATTCTGCCTTCATCATGTGCCATTGTGTGTTTATACATTTTACCCATCCATTTGAATGCAAGAACCAATGCCACAGGACTTACCAACCAGCCACGCTCTCTAGCAGAGCATCCAAGCAAGCTGCATTGCAAACCATCCAAAGACTGCAATAGAATGGCAGAAAAGTCTCAGGAAAATGCCCTGTTACAAAGACACTGGAAAATCAAGGTTGTTTCATGGCTTATTTGTGAGCAGGAAGCAAAACCACGCCGATTTGGTGCCTCTGAAGAGGCCAGCAGAACTGGGATGCATGTTGCAGGACTTGGCGTGCAGGAATTCATGAACCATAAGGCCTTGTCAAAACTAATTTTTAAATGAAATGCAGTGTCCTAGCAAAACACATGCCTGAGACTTAAACCAAAACCAAAATACAAAATGTGGTGTTTAAAGGCTGGGTTCCATCTCAAGTGAATAGAAGCCACATGCATTCATCTGAGATCAGTTATTGGCGTGATATGAAGTTGTGCTCACGGAGGCTGCAGTGAGAGCAGGCAAAGGAAGTCTTCATCTCCTCCTACAATCCTGTATACAAGATCAGCCTTTCTGCACCTTCCAAGTGAAAAGATTTCTGACACCAACCCCAATGTATGTAGGCTCCCCAGGTGTGGGATGAAGCATCCCAGGGCTGCTTGGCTGCTTGCTCCACACTATGTGCAGGCAGCAGTGAGGCCACTTCCACCTGCCTGAAAGCCTGGTGCAGACCTGCGTCTCTCTCTCCTTGTTGCCCACAGTGGGTTTGGGACTGTGAGCTCCCAGTGACACCACTCTGTAGCAAGTGTCCTGCAAAAGTGCCAGTATTGAGGCTTAACCTTTATTAATTGGGGAGAGGAAGAAATAATGCTGGCAAAATATTGTCAAATACTTCAAATTAATGATTAATTCTAGATGGAGTGATACTGTTTGATGTGGTCTTTGCTGGTTTAAACAGGAGAAGGGTGATTCACTCTAAAGGAATTTATAAAAACACAAGTATTTGCTCATGGACAATAAATACTGGGGCAGATAAAAAGGGGGATGAAGTGTTCGGTGTTGTGATAGCAACTCTGCTTGAGAAAACTTTTGACCTTCTCACATCTTAAATCAATGCCTCCCTCCCTCCCCGCTTTCTTCCAGGCCTGCCCTGGAGGCTGAGGGAACGGGGTACGTGGAAGCACACCAGGCTCACCCCGGGCTGTGTTGCTGGCAGGTCCCCCCTGTTTTCCTCCTGTTCCCACGGGCAGCACTGGGCACCCGCCGGCGCCCACCGAGGGGCACAGGGCAGCACCCGACAGCAGTTTACACAATCTGTGTACACAGCCTAATCTGTCAATTTGCCTCCTGTAAAAGTAAGTGCACAAACCTGGTGCTGAAGCTGCTGTGGTTTACAGAGCTGCTCCACCTGGGAAGCTGAGATTTACACTGTCCAGTGGTGAGCAAGGCATCCCATGCCATGCCCTGCCGTCTCACTCTGTCCCCTCCCAGCGCAGACAGGCAGGTTTCCCGGGAGGGCTGGCTGCAGGCAGCAGAGAGCCCATCAACAGCCCAGTGGGAGCTGCAGCAGAGGCGCCGGCGGTGCTGCGCCTGCCCCACGGCGCCTGACAGCCATCGGGTGGGTACCTGAGGGAGGGAACTTGCTATCTACCTTTCCCGTGGGAATATGATGCAGCCAAGATAACCCCCGGACCTCGCTGGGACTCTGCCAGTGTCATTAAAGTGTTGACATCTGCTGATTACCCTGACATGATGCTGGTTTTATTGAGACAAGATTAGCCACTCGCACTTTGAAGGGAGGTTGGGCACACACCGTCACCGGCTGTCCCCTGTCAGGAAGGGCTCCAGAGCCTTTTTCACTCTGGTCTTTTTTCTGTACAAAAATCAAACGGTTTCTGCCCTAAAAATAACAGCATGGGGGTGAGGGTGCAAAGCAGACAGAGCAAAATCCCTGAGCTGGTGTCCTGCCCCATGTCTGTTGTGGGTTAGCCAGGGGCGCAGGGTGGCCCTGGTCACATCAGCTGTCAGAGTGGGGCTGATGGAGCAGAGCTGGTACCCACAGAGGGGCTGAGCCCCTGCCTGCAGCCATTCCTGCGGCATCGCCTCGCAGGCTGTCAGCGAGCCTTTCATCACAGCCCCTTCTGACATCAGCCTTTCCAAAACACCTGAGCTCCTTGCGGTCCCTGTGCTCGTAACACTTGGAAGTGACAGCGGCTTCTGGTTCCAATTAACCCAGGGGCAGTTTGGGGACTATCTGATTGCACCACAGCGGAGGGGAGAGGAGAAAAAGCCTTTCTGGGAAGCAGAGATTGAGTGTGTGGGTGAAGAACTTCTGAAAATAGCAGATGGTTTCTCTCTTTCCTTCCTCCTTTTCCTTGTCTTTTTTTTTTCCTGAATTCCACGAAACAGACAACCCAACCGCGCATTTTTCACCATCAAAGCTTTGCTGAAGGGAATTCTCCACTGCTATTTAATTTCTTCCTGATGTTCACAGATTGTAAAGCAAACGGCCTCTGGAGAACAGGGAGGGCAGATCTGTCCCGGGGTGACAGCAGAGGACTGGCCAACATCCTTGGTGCACGACAGGCTCTCCCTGGCAGCTGGCAGCCAGGGGAAGTGAACACGCATCTGCCTTGGGATGCTGAGTGACAAACGTGGCAGTGCAGCTGGCAGCTGCTAGCACTGGAATCTGGGACACAGGGATTTGCCAAGGTCCATAACCTCTGCCTTGGACACCTGCACAAGGCTAACAACTGTGAGCAGAAGCTGCAAGCAGCAGGGGAAAGCAAGCACCAGTTCCCAGGCTGGTCCCACTAACTGATGCTCTCCTGGGAGGAGATGCACTCACAGGTCAGCAGAGGCAGGTCCCACCTGGAGCCTTCCTCCCACAGCCTTCCCACGGTCACACCGCAGCCAGAGATCCCAAACATTGTGTCTCTAGGAGAAACAGGGAGGGAAGAAGCCATAATCCCATGAAATCCCAGCCCACAGTGTGCCAATCCTTTAAATTACTCTGTCTCACATGCAACATGTTCAATGCCTGTTGAAAGAAAGGTGGTTAAAGGAGGAGTTGTAAATGGAAAATAAACTAGAAGGGCAAACGGGCTTGGAGGGTTCTGTCTTCTGTTAATCTGAGATCTGTTTTTTTAAGACACCATTATAGACCTGGCAATGCTAGCTGATTGCTGCCTGCTGCGATGCACGGCAGCACTGGTGTGCTGTGGGAAGGTGCTCCTTGAAAAGCAGGCATGAGGATTCACCAAGGACCTGCAGCACAGGTGGGGACAGGAGCAAGGATGGCAGCCAATTGTGCTTGGAGGGCTGGAGGAGGATACTGGTGGCTCTGCTCTCCTTTCACCAGTGACTTGGACACAGAAAGGGAGCATTTGCTTGCAAAATGTGTTTCCCCAGGCAGGAAAGTGAGATGTGGAGGCCGGTGTGGGGCCAGGAGCTCCTGCCCAGTCCCCTGGCATTGGCGGGTGGCTGGACAACATGCTTGCTACACGTGCATGGTTGAGTCAGAGGAAGAAAACATTAGAAGAGAATGGCATAACTACTGGCAAGACAAATGGGACTGAAAGGATCACTGGGACCAAGGGGGTCCAGAGCAACTCCCAGCCGGAGCAGTCGCAGTCAGAAAATAACCTCATTGCTCATTTAAACATGAGCCACACGTGAGAGGGACGAGCCAGCGTGGACTGGCAGGGACAAGCATCCCTTGCACTGTGTCTCCATGGCCTCATTCACCACTGCTCACACAGGAGCACAAGCCTGCCTGCTCCTTGCTGTGAGCTGTAGCAGGAGGAGGCACTGCAGGCAGAGGTGAGGAGCAGCCAGTCCCATGGGGTTTATCACCGGGTATGTGTCACACTTGTCACCTCTGACATCAGCTTTATGCTTTGAAGATGTCCTTATGTCCTCTGCCTAAGGAAAGCTGCTTACAGGCTCCAGACCCAGGACAGTGAATGGCAGCCACCCTGGACTAGGATGTGGGTGCACTGAAGGGATGGTGCACAGAGATGCCACCCCACACTGTGATGCTGCTGGTATTGCATAGCCTCAGCACTGGGCTGGGCCTGTCCCCACGTCCTGGGGCTCCAGAGCTACTGACCCAAACTTGGCAGGTTTTGGGTGAAAGCATGCTATTTTTTAAGGTGCTTCAGCCCCGCTCCCTACATGTCATAGGGATGCCCAGTGGGAACAGGGATATTTTCTCCCTGCTGCACCCCGGGAACCCATCCAGCCCCGCACCGAGCCGGGAGTGGGGTCCGTAGGAAGAGGACGGACGCTGGCAGCCTGACAGAAGCTGGCGGGGCAGGAGCCAGCCCAGCCAGAGAGTTGCTGGTTTTCACACCCCGTCAGGCTGATGAGCGGCCCCGCTCCCTCGGCGCCCAGCGCCTGCAAGGGTCAATTACAGCGATTACTTCAAGGAGTCAAACCGGCTGCCGGCAGCGCTGGGGAAAAATCTTTGTTTCGCGTTTGGCTTTGTCAAAGGGAAGGAAAGAAGTGCCTGGGCATGCGGCGGGGGGTGAAAGAGCCTCTGCTGTACGAAGGGCAAAAGTCAGAGGGTGGCTGGGTGTTTGCGGGGGAGGAGGCTGCCCCGGGGACAGCTGCCCTGTTCTGCCAGTGCCACTGAGCAGCACTTGGGGCTTGGGCAGCCTCCAGCACACTTGGTCACTCAGGAAGGGCCTATAAGCAGCCCAGTGGAGAGAAGTGAACCAGTTAGTGGTGGAGACAGCCTTTAAAAGTGAACGCGAAACCTTGGCAAGTTAAAAGTAAAGTCACAATAAAAGGAATTTAAAAGTCTGGGGAAGAACTTGCTAAAGGTATTAAAACCTGAAAATAAACATATTTGCATAAATGCCAGGAGCAGGAAACCAGCCAACAAGCTGTTGCATGAACAGAGCACCCAGGGAAGGCAAAGCCTCAGCAGAAAAGCTGAGTGGTGGCTTGAGGATGCTCAGGCAGTGCCTGTGTCACCCTTCCTGCAGGGCTGTCCCACAGAGGGGCCTGCTGGAGACACCTTCCAACACAACAAGGGGCTACAGGTGGCACACGTGGGACAAAGCAATGCCAGCCCAACTGGGGTTGGTGGTACCCAGCTGCTCCTGCCAGCCTAGGGCAGAGGGTGGGGAAGGAAACATGAGCTGCAGCCAGAGGGGCTCAGGGAATCTCACGGGCAATTTGGGAGAACTCATCTATAACAGACTTGGGTCAATGCAGCACTTAGGGGAGACTCAACACCACCTTGCAGGAGGAAGCCATGCCTCACAAATCAGCCAGGTCACCAAGTGTGGGGAGCAGAGCAATGTGCCAGTCATGGAGCAGTGACACTTCCAAAATGTTTTTTTTGCCTTGGCACCTCTCCAAAAGGCCTTGAATATCCAATGGACTGAAGAGACAGTTGCCCTGCATGGGAAAACAACTGGTTAAAAGACTTACAGACAGCAAAAGTAAAGCTGGCTGCTGAGCAGGAGCTCACAGTATTAAACCTCAGGCTGGTAAAATGGCAGATAAAATTCAGTATTGATAAAGGCAAAGCAACAACCCCATAGACAAGCAGCCCTCAATAGCCATGCAAAATGCTGCCCCCTCTTCAGTGATGCTGGGAGAGAGTCAGGACAGCAAGCACAATATATGATTAGGGAAAGAAGAGAGAACAACTAAATACATCCTCTTTTGGAGTAGTATGTGCAGCATTTTTTTCTCAAAAAGGATGTAAGGGGAATAAAGAAATATGAAGAAAGGCCTTAAGGATGCTTGGGAGTAGAGTTTGGAGGCATGGCGAGGAAAGATCAGGAAAGATCAGATGTCATGGCTATGTAAGCTTGGAAAAGCTGAAGGAAGGTCATAAAGGTCCCGGGATTCAGAGTAGGAGGTGGAGGGAGAGCTGGCATCAGACTGGAACAGTGAAATCATGTTGAGAATATGCCCAAAACAAGGAGGAGGAAGCCTTTGGCTTCATCAGGCACTACTCAGCTGTGAAACCCTCGGCCACAGGCTGTGGGGGCAGCCAAAAGCACAAAGTGGGGAAAGCTGCACCCACTGATGCTGGTCAGTCTGACACATCAGCTGTGGGTGAGACAGAGCTTACCCACACCTGAGCTCCTCTGCTCCCCCCAGTACCTGCCACCTTTACAGCAGGGCCTGGGGCTCCTGCTGCACTGCGAGCTGGAAATTCTTGGCCTCGGAAAAGGGTGAAGGAACCAGGATACCAGACCATAAGGCTGAGCTGAGCACACAGAGGCACTTTCTGAGATGCAAAGGGTCGGGCAGGAAGCTGTGCCCTGGTGGTTTTTTTTTACATCTGTTGCTCTGGCTTTGAGCTGCCAGCCAGAAATGCTGCCCTGCCCACCACTGCTGCCTCCACTGTACAGCACCTTCACCCCTCCCTGACTTTTATGAGCAAGGATTGACCAAGATTTCCTCTGTCACATTGACAAATATCTTGAGTCAGGAAGAAAAAGCAGCTGAACCTGTCTCTGCATTGCACACTGGGGTGATGTCATAAGATCATACAATCAATGTTTTGGGTTGGAAGGAACCTTGAAGATCATCTAGTTCCAACTCCCCTGCCACAGGCAGGGATGCTACCCCACTAGATCAGGTTGCTCAAAGCCCCATCCAGCCTGACTTTGAACATTTCCAGAGATAGGGAGGTGTTACGGCTGTCTGGGCAGCAGCTGCTGGATGCACAGCCTGGTGCTCCTGCAAGGCGAGGGAGGCACTGGGGCAGCAGGACTTGTCTGTCAGGGCAACACCTGGCCTTTGGCAAGTGGGGGTTTTTTTTGTGCAAAACCATTTGCTGCCTATCTGGCTGGCCAGCCCTGCTGTGAGCCTGGAGCAGTGGCAAGAGAGCTCAGCATCCTCCACAGCTCCACACCAAAATCCAGTCCCTTCGAGGTCCCTTCTGCCCGTAGCGAGCAGCCTGGCCAGCCCGTGCCCGGCACCCTGCCACCTGCCCCAGTGCTGCCATCCTGCACGCGAGGGCCGGGGGCAGGGGCTGGCCGCCGGCATCGCTCGCCCTCCAGGGCGCGGGCCTGGGGTGGGATTTGCGGAGATTATGCCAGAGGAATTACAAAGGAGCAGACTTTCCCACAGACGCTTCAATCGCTGCTCTGAGAAAGTGTGTGAGCTGAGGCAGGCCGCCTGCCTCACGGTGCTTTGGGGAGCGCGCAGGAACAGCACACACGGTTTTCAATAATTAAGTAACTTTAATTGTCCTGGGAAAGCAGCGCTTGCCTTGGGGCACTCTGCGCAAACTCATAATTAATGTTACCGGGAGAGATTACGGAAAGGAGAACTGAGAAATTATTCACTTTTGCTTTTTAAGCCTCTCCGTGTTAAAGCTGTATTATCCCCTGGTTTAAAGCCTCATTTAGCTGTGAAGAAAGCCAGTGTGCTCGTGGGGGGAGGTGGGGGGAGGAAGGCAAAGCACCCTGACAAATTACAAACAGCCGCGCCAGGCTCCACCACCAGCCCTGGCGGGATGGGAGCCGGCAGCCAGCACAGCTGGGAGCATCCCGGGTGTGCAGAGCGGCACCGTGGTGGAGAGCCCAGAGGAGTGAACGATGCTCATCACCAGCCCGGGCCCGAGGCTGGCATGTGTGTGTAATTCCCACGTGCACCTTCTTGCTTGAGGGCTCCAAAGGCAGCTGCCAGCACAGGAGCTGCCAGACAGCACCAGGGCAAAGACTGGTCTCTCCCAGTACCCCCAATAGTGCACCAGAAGGCTAAATCCTGGGGAGGCTGAATTTGGCAAAGTGAGAGCTCCTCCTTGGAGTCAGAGGGTGACAAGCCCTTTGTAAATCCGATTTATTCCGAGTAAATAAAATTGGCATTTAGCACCCTAAACCTGGCTACACTTCTCTGCCATAACCTGCTCCCAACCCTCTAGGGACCAGTGCTTTCCTGTGGCAGCACGTCACCCGTCTTGGCTGTGCAGCAAGCGAGCGATTCTCCAGGACACGCACGGCAAGGGCAGACAAAGTCCCTGTGTTGGGACATGCCTGAAGCAAGCCGAGCCCCCCAGAGCACCCAGCCCTCCTCCCCAGGCAGCTGCCTGCCCTTCTGGGGCTGCTGAGCGGGGGGATTTTTTCAGCTCAGCAGCAATGCTGATGCTGAGCACCAGCACAGCCCGAGCCCCACGGGGAGCCCAGCAGCCAGGCTCTGCCGGTGCGGCACAAAGAGGTGGGCAGTGAGGGAGGGATGCAAATCCTTCCCGGGGTGTGCGGCGCCTGGGATCCGTGGTGCTTGCTGGCGCGTTTCACCCACTTTAAAACCAACAACCTATTGGACTGGAGCGCCTCTTTTCTTTCTTTTTTCCTTTTCTGTTTTTTTTTCCCTTCCGCCCAAAGCAAATCATTGGACTCACGCAGGACGCAAGGTATTTTACTCTATAGAAATCCTTTTTTCAGGCAACTATGTCAAGAATGTTTTCATACTTTGGGCTGGATGGGAAAAAAAAGGGCTTAATCCCCTGAGATGGTGATTTCTCTGAAAACAGACACGCAAATGCTGGACTTGTCAAACCTTAAAATGTTTTCTTTATTCAGGGAATTACTGCCTGCCTGCTGAGCCCGGGTAATGCTGACAGGCTAAGCCCGGGGCCTTGGCAGCAGAGCATGCAGAGTGTGGGAAAGGGCGGCTGAGGCACGCGCCAGATAAGATCATACAATAAATGATACAGCCCTCCGGAGCACACGGCCACTTTCATATGCAAACAGGCCTCCCTGTGCACACACACACACACACACACACACACACACACACACACACACACACACGCACACACGCACTCCCCGGGCAGGAGGCAGCACCTTGCTGCACGCCTGGGCAGATGCACCTGCACACGCACGCACACGGCTGCAGGGCTGGCAGGATGCAGGGGAACACAGGGGGATGCAGGACAGGTTTTGCTCAGCTCACTGAGCATCCCAGGTGCTGGGGGAGAGGGAATCTTCCCAGTGAGCCATGGTCTGGCCAGGCTCGTTCCCTGATTGTCCTGTCATGCCTCAGTGGCTGCCTTTTGGTGCTGCTGGTGACCGGGTTCTTGCTGCATCTGGGGCATGGTGGCTTGCAGGCCCTACGGGGGCCCTGTGAGGAAAGGAAAGTCATCTTTCTGGCTAGTTCTTTCTTCCACCTGTGGGGTAAAACCTGGAAACAGGATTCAAATGGCTCAGAAGATGACAAAGATGATCCAAAATGCACAGGACTTTCAGTTGCATTCTCTTAGCTGTTGTGTTGTTTTGGACCTAAGTGAGGTTTTTTGGTACACATGCCCGGGGCTGGGCAAAGCAGCCACATATTCTGCCCTCTGACAGGAATTCATCTCTAAAGAGAAGCAAAGAGCATGACCTCACTGATGGGAGCAGCAGGACTGCTGGTACCATGCTCCTGCTGCCCATGGAGGCAGCGCCAGCCTCCCTTCAGGCCTCCACAGAGCCCTCACTTGAGCCGTTTTTGCTTTCTTTGCAGAGTGCAAACCTGATTCTGCCCGGAGACGGGCAGGCAGGAGGCTGGCGTGAGCCTCCCTCAAGCTCTAAGTGTGGCACCTGCACATTTATTTTAATGACGTGGTGCCTGGCAATCCGCAGCCGGCAGCCGAGAGCCGCCGTCATGGGTCACAGTGCTGGTGGGTCACACAGCCAGCCACAGCTAATGACCCATGTGCTGGGGTGGGAACAATGGCTCTGAGCTACTGAGAGTGCAGCGAAAGCCACCGTGGGAGGGAGCTGCCACAGCAGCAGCAGCATTTGGAGCCAAAATGGGCTCTGTCGGGGAGTCAAGTGCCACCCCAGAGCAGTGCTGGCACCAGCCCTGGCCCCCATGGGCTGTTGGTGGCCACGGTCACCCTTTCCTGTCCCATCACAGCAGCATGTCCTGCTCTGACACCACCACCCACTGATGGTGGGTCCTGCTGGGACATGTTTCGCAGGGTGCATCACTAAATTAATCTCAGCACAGCTCCTCCTAACCCGAGCTTAGCTTTAGACATGGTTACAGTTGTATTTTTAGGGCATGAAGGAGCCTGAGTGCGGGGGCAGAAGGGGTGGCAAAATAGGTGGCCAGTGATGGATGGCTGCCCTGTGCTCCTCCAGAGCCCTGCACACTCACAAATCACAGCTCCTCACTCCTCGCTGCTCTCAAGGTAGCTGGGGAAGGGGGAGAGCCACGGTGGGGGGGTCTTGGCGTCTTACTCCCGGCTTAATACGGTGCATTCACACAGATAATCTGTCAAGGAAAAAATGAGCCAACAAGCTATCTATTCTTGTCTGCGCTATTTTCCCATGTCAGAAACAGGCTGGGCTGAAAAATGTAGGTTTCCCCTTTCATCTTGCCTTTCAGAGCCCCTGAACAAGATGCCTTTCTTTGCCAGCACTCGCCGAGGAGATCTTGCCTCGAAGAGCAGAAAAAGGGGCTTTCTTTTTCTTTCTCTCTCTTTTTTTTTTTTTAAATATCTGTGCCCAGGCTGTGCCAGTGGGATGTAGAGTAGCTTTTATTTTCCTTTGGAAGGGAGGGTGCCGTGCTGATCTCCTTGAGCTCCCACTGTTGTTACTGTTTCTACCAAGCTGAATGAGGGGTGACAACAAATATTTCCCTTCCACATTTTATTTTTAACATGAAAAGAAGTGTCTGGGAAGGCAAAAATAACATTTCCCCAGGTGGGAGGCCCCAGTGAGGGTGAGACAAGTGATGAAATGCTGCTGCATCCTCCCCTCAGCCGTGCGATGCCAACACATCAGTGCTGGACACTCAGCAGCACCCATCCTTTCATGAGTGCCACCATCCTGCTGTGCCTCTCCCCTCCATACCCACTCCCCATCCCAGCTGGCTCCAGCAGGGATGCATGTCCCTGCTAGCCAGGCATGCTGTGGTAGAGCCTCCTCTCCCCCCTGCCCACGGGGCAGCAGGGAGCATGAGAGGCAGGCAGAGGATACACACACCCCAAATTTAAAAGGCGGTGGCAATCCTTGCCCTCCTCTGTCTGGGCATCTTGGGCTCACATGCCCTTTTTATACAGTTGCTTAGGTCTAATAAAAGCAAGAAATTTGTTTTTATAGGCTTTGTGGTCTGTCTTTCATTAATCACATTTCTCTGCGTTCTTGCTGGTTTGTTCTACTTCAGTGACTGGTGGTGGCCACCAGCTCTCCAGCCGCGTGGGCTGTTCTGCTGGTGCTGGGCTGTGTTTGTTGATTTATGGAAGTGGTTTTCAAAAAATAGTATTTGAAATGTCCAGGTAACAGCGAAGTGCAGGGAGAGGACATATCAGCAGCACTTGTATAGCAGTGATCCAGCTATCTGGTTTCTTGTAAAAGCAAATACTTTAAAGCGTCTTAGGCTGTTCTGCTTCCTTCACAATTTTGAGAATATTTTGAGAATTTTGAAAATTGTGGTCTTCTTTGCTATGGTTTCCCTGACCTGGGGATCACACACGGCAAGCAAATAAACTCTTTCTGAGACCCAATTAGTGGTGCCATTGAAGCCTACATTTTTAATTGTGTTTGTATGTATCCTTTTGAAAGAAGAGGTGGATGCTCTTCCCTCCTCCCAGTGCAGAAAAATGCAAAGTCAGGCTGTATCCCCAAGACTTGGAGGAGCCTATCCACTCCAAATATTGGTGCTAGAGACTTGGTCCTTATAGCCAGCTGTGACACACAGTCTTGCTCAACGTTTTCCCCTCAGCTTTTCTTGGAGGTTTTGTGAAGACGAGCAGAAAGAGGAGACAAAGATCTGGAAGCAAATGCTTCTTCCCTGGAGGATGTCTAAGCAGCCCTCAGTCACGTGTTTGGTTCCTGTCATCCGTAATGAGGACAGGGGAAGGCACTCCTGCAGGGAATGCTGCAGAAGAGATGCCCAAAAGCTCAGGCTGCTGTGAGCTGCAGCACCAGTGCCTGCCGAGCCTCGCTTGTGCCTGAGTGCAGGGCCAGCACCCACACCCACCAGAGAGCTGTCGGAAGAGCTGCGGGGCCGGGGATGTGCTTCTCTGCCAAGATGTTTCTAAGGCAGGGCTGCTGGAAGGAACCGCAGGGAAATAGGGATCAGACAGAGCAGGCAGCTAATTGGGAGGAGCAAAAATACATAGGTAAGATAAAAGAGAATGTTTGCATTGTCTGGAATCCTCAGGCCATCCCAGGTTTGCCTCCAGCTGTTTGGCAAAAAGCCCTTCCCAGCCTTTGAGAAGGTCATGGTTAGTCTGGAATCAAACAAAACGAGCAAGCGAAGGCGAGCAGGCCGGGAGGAAGGCATGAAACCAGCTCCTTTGACTTTTGGGAGGACTGGGAAACTTGTAAATGCAATTGCTTGTGGTGGGGTAGCACTCAGATTGCCACAGCTTTTGCATGACAGTACCGAGACCTCACCTAAGGCTGGAGCTGCTCCAGGCTCTGGAGAGAAGAACCCATGGCCTGAATACACAAAACAGGAGTGGAAACAGGCAAGAGATGACTTTCCCACAGGCAGAGTGGGGCAGAGCTGGAGCTGCCATTACCCCAGTTAAGGCCACAGCCACCAGCTGCCTTGCCCTGGAGGCAGGCTCGGGGCTCACCTGTGTAAACTTGTGGGGACCTGGGCAAGAGCTGGATGAGCCCAAGGAATTTTTGGGAACTCACTGTGCCATGTCAGAGGGAGCCTGGCAGGACTTTGAGACATGAGAGTAGGGCAGAGACATCTGGGCAGTGTGGTGTCACCACCAGCTCGCTCAAGTCCTTGTCCCTGCTGCCAAGCAGGGTACCTTGGGACATGGAACACTGCAGTCCTTCTTAACCCTCAGCCTGGGAGTCTCCCCCAGGACAGAGGAAGAGGGTGGCAGGCAAAGGCAAGGTCATCCTCAGCCTCTTCCTTCCTCCCACCAAGCTGGGCAGTGGTGGAATGCAGTAGGGACCAGGACATGCCTGTCCTTGCTTTGGGCTCCCAAAGAAAAGGGACTGAAGCCACAGGTGCTCCATGGGAATGAGCACTGCAGCCTCTGCAGGGTTGGGAAACTGATCTTATCACAAGGGAGGGTTCACCTCAGCAGGGAGGTGAGGAGCAGCCCCCCAGCCCAGCCCCACAGCCACTGCCCCAGGCCCTGTGCCAGCTCTGCGGCATGGAGGCCCCAGCGGGGGCGGGCTGGGAACCGCCGGGCCTGCTCCTGCTCCAGCAGACGCGGCCAATGCCGCTCACAGCACACTGAGTCACCAGCCCCGGCGTGCAGCCAGATCCTCCACCTGGCACGGGCTGGGTACACCCGGGTACACCTCCCACTTCCCAACACAGGGGTCCTTCCCTGAGCCAGGGCAGGGGCTGTACAGTCTCCTGGCTGCAAGGCAGGGCTGGGAGGAACTGGGCTGCTGAAGCCCTGGGAGATACTTGCCTGGGCCTCCTGGGAACCTGCAAAGAGTTTCCATGGGCTTGGAAGCCCCCGGCCTTCCCCCATGTGTGGAATGAGGTTCTGAAGTCAGCACAAATTCAGAAAAAATACCCAATGCATGTGAATAAAAGCTTATGTGAGGGAAAACATTGCCTGCGAAGAGGGCCCAGACCCTGGGGAGCAGCTCCTTCACTGCCATCCCAGGGAACATGTGGGAAGACCCTTCCTTTCCTGCACCAGGATCTCATTTGGCACCTCTCTGGGTGCTCTGCCAGGCTGCCCCAGCACCCACTGGTGCACTGGGACACTGCCAATCCTCCTCACCCCCTGCCTGGCTCCCTGGTCAAGCTGGCCAGCCTGCCTGGGACGGGAGGCTGCTGTTTGGCAAGAGCAACCGTGCTGCTCTCCAGGCTCCAGCGCTTCCCCCGAGCACCAACACTGGCCCCACGCACACCCCACCCGTGCTCCGGGGAACGCCGAGGGACACGAGGGGTGCTGGGGCAGTGCGGGCAGATGCCGGTGCCGCGGGCAGGGAGCATGGGCTGCTGGGCACCGCGCCGCGGGCTGGGCAAGGCCGGGCAGACAAAGGGGAGCCAAACCCCCAGGGAAGGCTTGGATCAGAGCCTGTCCCACAGTGTTAAGCAGCTCGCACAAAGCTCCTTGAGCCCAGGCTGGCTCTGCCCCCTCCGCTGCCTTCTCCCTCTGTGGGCAGGGCTGGTGCCAACGTCGGAACCTGCTAATCAGTAGCTACAGCAGCCGCAGCCTCCCTCAAACCTCCCAGCCTCCCTTCCCTCCCTCCCGCCTTGACTGCCGGCCAAGCGCGGCCGAGCCTGCCGGCGCAGGAATGTGTGAGAGCCATGTGTCACTTCTCCAGACTGTGGGAAAGTGCTGCTCCAGTGAACTCACAGCAGCTGCCCTGCCCCAGCCCCAGCCCCGGCCCTGGCCCCGGAACAGGAGCTGGGCTGGCCGCCCTGGGACGCCGGTGCACTCCCGCTCCGCTCCCCTCAGCGTGGGTCCCCTGCCAGCCCCCAGCCCTGCGGGTGACAAAGAACATCTGAGCCCCCAGCGCCTGCCACAGCCACCGCGGGTGGTGAAGGAAGGGCTGCTGACCTGGTTTTCCTTTAGAAACAGTTGTTTCCCTGCACTTTTATGCTGGGTTTTTTGTTTTTGTTTTTTTTTTTCTCCCTAGATGAAGGGTGTGGGGTGCTGAGAACCGGAGCAGCCACTCGGGGAGCCAGGAGCTGCCCTCATGCCGTGCTCTCACCACCTGGCACTTGTACAAGACTCTGTGTCTTCAAAGCCCCGGGCAGACAATGGCCCCTTTCAGGCTGCACGGTGCCTGCAGCCGGCCAGAGCCCTGGCCATGGTCAGCCTGCCTGGCGTGGGCTCGGCCCTGGCTCCAGCACTGGACATCCCTGCCCACATCTATGAGAGAAGGCAGACGATGCTGGGTGCTGGGGGGATGCTCCTGAACCCACATTCCAGCTACTGGGGGAGCGGCCAGCCCCCTTCCTTTTCTCTAGCATCCTCCTTGCCCACCACAGCCCTTTTGGGTGTTGCAGTGGCCATCAGCATGGCATCTCCTGGAGCAGCTTGGTGCTGGAGCCTCAGCATGGCCCTCAGCTCTGTGTGGAGTGGTTGGCTGCCTCGCTGCGGGAGCCCCCATGCCCGGCAGCTCTAAACTCACACAAAAGCAAGACCAAGCTGAATAGAGGGTGGGGAACAGCCTGTCCCCTTTTTCCCCCCAGCCCCCTGCCAGGGGATTAATTGCCGACCCAGGGAGCAGGAGAGGCGGGCTGGGGCTTGGCAGGAGGGCAGCAATGCAAAGCACTGAAGCAGTGTGTTCAATGGTTGGCTGGTGCCTCTGTGCCTGCTGCCAGCCCTCCCCAGCTTCCTCCTTGCCGTGCTGGCCCCAGCCGACCAGGCTCTACAGACAAGCACCTATTTCTGCCCTCATTTTCGTCTCCTTCTCCTAAGCCTGCCATGGGCTCTCATTAAAGCTGCTTGCTGGGGACTCATTAACTTGGCAGGCTCAGTGAACCTGGATCAATTAAAATAAAGCTCCTTAGCTTCTCTACCCTCTGCTTTTCTGCAGTGTTGCCCCGCACTCCTACTCCTGTCTACATCCTAAACCAGGTAGAACAAGGACAACAGTCCCCAAGCTGCAGCGTGTCCTGGAGGCGTGCTGTCAGTCCCAGGTCCATATCTGACATAGCTCCCGGTCCAGGTTAGCACCAGTGACCCTTGGGGAGTACGTTTCATGAGAACCTCTTCCACAGGAAGCCACAGCTCCCATTAGGGTGGCCGAGGTACTTGTAATGGCATAAGCAGGGTAAGATGGCTGCAGTGTGAAATTGTGCTATCAACATGCCCTTAGCCACTGCCGGTACAGCTGGCTGCTGTGCTCCTTGATGGGTCCAGTGCTGACCTTGTGCCTGCAGACCCCCAAAACATGTCCCACCTGGTCCCCTTAAAGTAAGAGTGGTGCTCAGGAGCAGAGCCAGCTCCCCAGGCTCCATGGTGCCCAGGATATGTTGCTTGGCCAACAGCCATGCTCAGATTCACCTGAGACCTTATTCTAGAGCTCTTGATATATTTTCCCAAATGTTAAGATGGGTCCATTGTCAATGATAGCTTTAAGGGGTGAGAAGAGAGGTAGGCTTGCTCCCTTTTCCCTCCCCAAAAAATTACCTGGATGCTCTACAGCCAGTGGGGAGCCGGAATATCCCTGATACTGCCTTACTATTGGTTTCTTAATCACTCCAGTCAGCATGTTGTGCACCTTTTGCTATTTCAGAAACTTTTGGAGAGCAATGCTAACTTATCTGGTTAGAGCTACACAAATTCAGAGGGACAGGCAGAAGCAGATCTCACGCTTTCATCCCCTTCAAAATCTGTTGTCCAAACCCAAACAAACCAAAGCTCTAATAAAATTAGCTTGGAGTCTTTCCTGGGTTGCATCTGTGCAGACTGGGAATCTGCTGCTGTCAGACAGACGATGATATTAGCGGGTACAGAATGAGGCCAGGGGGTGTTAGAGACCATGGGCCAAGCCAAACACTGGATGCAAATGCTCCCAGGCTCTGGGAAAACCCTGACCCAGGCGCTGACTGGACAGCATGGCCGGGGCTTATCTCTGCAAACTGAGGACAGCAGCGTGGCCTCTCTGGCCCTCAGCTGTGGACGAGCTCCAGCACAGTGAGAAAATCTGGGGCTCCAGCATCTTACTGGCACCTTTTCCACTGCCTGGCCACAACTGTGATGGCTCACATCCTTTCTCACTGCAAGGGCAACGTCTGATGCGTCACCTGCTACAGAGCCAGGCTGTGTCCACCTTCAATCAAGGACCCTGACTGAAGGATTGTGCCTGCTGCTCCCCTACTTGACTGCAAGTATCCCCACACGGCCTCTCAAGTGGAGAAAATATTTGCTGTCGGCATTAGGTTTAGACCTAAAGTCCTTGCTTGAAAGCCCTTGACTTGGGACAACTCATATGAGGAGGAACTGTGCTTGGAAGCTCGGGGTCATCAGCTGCTCCTTGCCAGAACGGAGCAAGAAAAGCAAACAGCTCCTGCAGCCCTTCTCTGGTTTGGGTTTTGTTACACTTTCCAAATGCATCAGTCAAATATTCACGAAGGATCAGCCAAATCCTTCCAAGGCTTACAAGCTCAGTTCCAAATGAGCCTTGGCCTTACTGAAACTCCACAGAGGTCTGATTGCACTGGCAGGAGGAAGAAACATGGAGTGTGAGGTTTAACAAACCCTGTGCTACGGCAGCTCATCGTCTCTGTAGTGCTGGTCCAGATCCTTTTTAAAGGCAGACTGGGCTCCCCTTGTCACTCTGCCCCTCCCCAGTGAGTCACTGGAGCATGGATCATACATGTACATAAGTGCTAATGACTGTGTTTATGTCTCGAGTGTATTTGCTAGGTAACATTTGACTCTCATATGATGCAAAGGTGGGAAGAGTGAATTAACATGCTTAAACCTCTGTGTTCATGGAGGTGCCCAGCAGCACCCAGGATCACCAATGCACCATCAGTGGCCAGCTCTGCCTGGCCCAGATGGGCAGAGCCATCCCACAGGAATGGCACTGGCTGTGTCCTTGTGCTTGCTGAAAGCAGCCTGCAGTGTCAGCTGAATGCTCAGAAATTAGGGGCAGGAAGAATGCAGATTACAGGTAGTTTTTCTGTTTCATAACTCAGGAGTTTGGGAGTGCTAGAGCTTGTTGGGACTTCTAAAGATGAATTAACTGCTTTTCAAAATTCCTTCTCTGGATACATCTGAGTGCTTTCTTAGCAGTAACACCCATCCCCTGCCAGTGAACTAAGAAATGGTGCGCTGTGCATGCGAGGGCTGGGCTACAGCACAGATGTATGATGGAGCTGCTGGCTGCCCCAGTCCCACTGCTCTCCAGTGTCCCCTGGCTGGTTTTTGCACAGCACTGGTGCAGTGTGTGAGGAGTCCTACAGCTGTCTGCATCACCCAGTGCTGGGATGATTGCCAGGATGTTCCTGGACACTCCTCTGTGTATGGGGCCAGGGGTCCCCCGTTGCTGCCAGGGGTGCCACCGTGCAGACTGACCCTGCTGCTGAAGGCACAACTACAGCAGCATGGAGCATATCCCCACAGCTCCCTTCCTTCCAGCCAGCTGGGAGGCAGCAGGTTTGGCAAGCAGGGCAACAAAAATACCGTCAGGGGATTGCCAGCAGGCCAAGGGGCCCAATAGCTTCCCCTCTGCTCTGACCTTAGCTGCTGAGCACTCAAGGGGCTCGTCGGGATAACGTTTCTCCTCACTGCTGATCCCTGCTTAGCGGGCACATTGCTGGGATGGCAGAGCCACCCTGACCTCTCAACACACAATGCAGCCCACGGCTCAAATTCAGGGCACCTGCTGCCATAAGGCAGCTCAGGAAACCTGGCCAAGGGGCTGTCGCAGTTTGAGCCCCCGGCAGTGGGCCCAAACCCTCAGGCAGCAGATCCTGCACTGCCATGTGCAGCATATGGAGTACAAGGGGTGGAAAGCAGGACAGTGGGTTCCACAGCCCCTTGGCTACCCTGAGCCTGCAAAACCCCAGAGCCCAGTGAGGCATCCATGGGGGCTTGGTAGGTTATGGGGATCCTGTGCCAGGGACAGACATGTCACCGTGCCTGGAGTCCCATGCTGGGTTGCTGTCTCCAAGGGGCAGGTCTTGTCCCCACACCAGAAGAAAGGGACTGTCGTCATTCTCCAGCCCCACAGGTTCCCCAATGTCAGCACTATGACACCATGAGCTGCCTGTCACCGCTGGCCCTGCGAGAGGTCTGGGGGTCACCATCACTTTCCCTCTATGGCAAGGGAGGAGCAGGATGCTTTGACAAGAACCCAACCCTGCCAAGTCCTGGGAGCTCTTGCTGCTTTGGAAAAGTAGGGACTTTAGCTGAACTGATCAAAAAGAAGCATTTTAGCCAGAGGTTTTGATTTTTTAAAATATTTCCAACTCCAGTTTCTAATTTAAATTCAAAAGGAAAAAACCCTCAAAATGCTATCTTTAAAAAAAAATCTGGTTTTATTCAAATTCTGGTGTGATGAAAATCAAAAACTCTTTTGTGCTTGAAATCCTTACCCTGAAAACAAATGTTTTCTGTAACAACTACATTTTTAATAGCAAAAAAAATTAATCCAAAGCTAGTTCTTTGATGCTAAACTTTTATTTTGGTCAGTCTTTGGTCCTGTCTTTAACCTGACTCCATCCAGGATGGGAGAAAACTTCAACAGTGAGAATGACAGCAAACACAGGCGTGGAAGGAAAGCCGGGAGAGCTGGGCTAGTGCTTGGCTACCTTCAACCAGATACCTCCAGGGGAAGGCAGGGGAGGAGGAAGACTTTAATAATTAGTCCTGGGCTCTCTGGAGCATTTCCAGTTTGCAAATTACCACTGCTTTATTAGGCTCTAATTCAATCCGCTCCGGGACATTGCTTGCAAAAGCCTTTTTGAAGAAGAGGTGTGGGAAGCGCCCGGCATGGGGCTCATGCATGGCCCGTGGTGGCACACCCTGGATGGTGCCTGCCCTGGCTGGGTTCCACCTCCCTTCCCCATCCTTTGCAGGAGAGCAAAATGTGACCCCAGGGTTGCTGGAGATCCCTGACTGCATTACGTGCCCTTGTGGCATGACAAATCCCACTTCCATGAGGAGATACATACTTGTTAGTGTGTGTCTACAGGATTAAGTTTGCTGGAAATCGGGGTCTTTTGGGCAGCCTGGGCAGTGATGTCAGGGTGAGGGGCTGGGGAGCCTGCTCTGTGCTGGGAGAGGCAAGAGGCTGAAAGGACAGTGAAGCCCCAAGTGCCATCAGAGCTGCCCGTGCTCACAGCCCAGCCCAGCACCAGCTCAGCAGCCCAGGCAGCCCTCCCCTGCTCCCCATGGGATAACCCAAAAGCCTCCCAGGCTCCCTTCCCAAGACCTTCTGGGTGGAATAGGGTTTTCCAGTGCTGTTGGTCTGGGATCACATCCATCTCCCGCAGGGAGGTCTGGCTTGCACAGACACACATGCACACACAGCCTGCAGCCTTGTGCCAGTGGGGTCCACAGCACCCCAGCCTCCCAAAAACTGCCTCCTTCCTCTAGCAGCTGAAAAAGTAGCTAACTTTTTCACCCTAACTAAAAACATGGCAAGTCTAATTTTTGGATGAGAGCCCACGGGATGGGGAGAGTTTGACTCAAAACCACCCATGAAAAGTGTGTGGTTGGACATT
Organism: Pachycephala philippinensis; assembly: GCA_013397055.1. Classification (NCBI taxonomy): domain Eukaryota; kingdom Metazoa; phylum Chordata; class Aves; order Passeriformes; genus Pachycephala; species Pachycephala philippinensis. The sequence goes on from VWZT01014931.1 coordinate 27,886, forward strand.
GCCACCCCCAGAGATGCCTTTTTCCTGTAACTGTGGCCCCTTGGTTTAAAACTGGACGATTTTCATCAAAGGAGAGAAGAAATTGAGCAAGATCCTAGCAGTGGACTAATAAAAAGTGCAAGACTGAAAGCCCCTGCCCCTAACCCTAAAAAAGGGTTAGCCTTGGCTCTTTCCTGCCACTCATGGCAGAGAGCTCTTGTGCCTTCTGAGTTCACTTCTGAGAATGAAACGCTCTGGCAAACAGGGTGAAAGGAGAAGGTGGAGAAGAGGGAATGAAGAGGATGAATGGGAGGGATCCAGCCCTGTTCTTATCTGATTGCTGCTGAGTGAGGCATGATGAATTACCCAGCAACAGGTCTGTTTTGCAAGAAGGCCTCTTATCAGATGGCACAAGCCCAGTGGTCTGGCCACGGCCATTAATCACCCATCAGCAGCTCTCCTCCAAAGAGAAGTTTTCCCCCTCCTTTTCTCTGTTGGCCCCAAGCCCTGCTCCCATAAGCTGCAGGAAGAAACTTCCACCCAGCCAAAGCCCCCCTATCCCAGAGGAGCACAGGAGATGGCCCCGTGATGGGGATGGTGGAGACCCCACACCCTTCAGATAAGGGAATGGAAGTGGGTGTGAGGTGTGGGAGAGCAAACCACCCCCGTCCCACGAGCCCTCTTCCCCTCTGTGTTGAGTGCCCGGGACACAGTGGTAGGGACATACCCCCGGGATCAGCTGGTGTCCATCCCTGAGCTGGGAACATCCCTGGGCCGGAACAGCAGGGTGTTGGGGCACCCCAGACTTACTGACAGCCCCCCCGTCTCATCTCTGCCACCACAGCCAAAGCTGCAGAGCCTCTGGCACAGCATCACTCACACCAGGAGCTTTGGGGAGCAGGCTTGGTGGCCAGTTTGACTCCCACACCAAACCAGGGGCCCTGGCACCCCCCTCGCTGTGTTCCCTAATCCCCAGCCTGCTGCTCCGTCCTCCCTGCATAGCAGCTGCTGGCTGCCTGGAGCTGCACAGGGCTCTCAGCTCGCTCCATTTTCTCACGGTGCTTGTCTGCAGCTGGTGGGGGGTGACAGGCTCTGCAAGCTGAGCTCTGGGAGGCCCGTTTTTATTTTATAACCTGTCTTTCCTTGTCTTTGCTGGGTTAGCTGGGACTCAGGAGCGCAGATGGCCCCAACCTCGGGGTGATGGAGGGACAAGAGGAGCCATGAGAAGCAACTTCAATGCAAAGCAATTTGTCAGAGCAAAGGGAGAAGATGCAAATGTGCATGTGTGTCATCTTGTAATGTATGTGGGCATATCAGAGCCCCAACATCAGTGTGGCCCCGAAAGGTGGGAGGACGCCTCGTGATCAAAGAAGTCCCTTTGCCTGTGTGACAACCCCTTGCAGCACCTGGACTGTGCACAGCCCCGGGCCCCATGGGGACACCAGTGGGCTGCAACCCTGCAGGGCTACAAACTGCTCTGGCAGTGAGACTGCTCCCATGTGTCACCACGACAGCACACTGGAGGGAAATGCTGGATACCAGCTCAAACATGGACACAGATCAAATCCAGGCAGGGGTAACCAGTATCTCTAAGGCATCCAGGAATGACACTGGTGTTTGAAAGGGAGCAGAGATGAGGGAGCCCAGCGGAGAGGGAAGAGGGGGATGCTCAGTCCCATCTGCCCACAGACATCTCAGCGAGACCAAGAGTGACTGGAGTCCAGCTTTTCCAAGCTGGAGGAGTCATGGATCCACTGAGACACCCTCATGCAGCATGCAACTGCCCCTGTAAAACCTTTTGTAGGCTTGGAGCATGCAGAGGTGAAGTTGCGTGAAGGAGGCAGATGGGGCCACGCTGCCTGGAAGAAGAGCAGGAGCGCTCCTGTTCCAGTGCTCTGCAGGATGCAACTGGAGTGAGACATCTGCCCCTGGCCCTGGCTGCAGCGGGACTGAAGGCTGGAAAATTTCAATCAGGAGGAGAAAGGAGGGGTCAGAGTCAGGAGCTGTCTGTGGAGGGTTGGTGTTCTCTTACCTCCCTCCACAGCCCTGCCAGGGCTGCCGGAGGAGCCGTCTGCGTGCTTCGGGTCTGATGCCATCAGCATAAAGGTGACATTTGTCCCTTGGTCACACTTTCCCCATGCCCAGATGGTGCAAAGTCCTTGCTGTCCCTGTGTCAGCTGAGGCACGGAACGGGGATGCCAACTTGGCAGCTGACACTGAAGCCAGACGTGGGGGGGTGCAGGCAGGGGGTTGCCATGTGTGGCTCCTGCTTCAGGGAGCTGAGCACATTCACCCTCCCTGGGAGATTTTAAAACTTGCTGTCTTTTTTCACAAAGGGGTTCACAAGGTTCTTCTGTCCCCTGACACTCATTTTTCTTCTCTCTCTTCTGTGAGACCTCACATGGGACTGCTGCAGCAGTGGCCCACTGTGGAATGGGATTTTTTTGTCACTTAATGGGGGGTTACTGCCAGAAAATTCGTCCTGGAAAAGCAAGAGTCTTCCACCTGGGGTCTGACTGAAGGTGAGGTCCATCACTGCATGGTGGCAATCTGTTTGCTCAGCTCCTGGAGCATCCTGGGTTGTGCCAGTGAGGCCAGCACTGGGCCCCACTGTGCCATGCCAACTTGATGTCACAGGAAGGAAAAACAGCCATGAATGAGAGCTCATGGCCATGAGTAATGGAAAGCAGTTGTTTCTTGTAATGCCTGGCCATAAAATGTCAGATAGATGTAAAAGTTATAAATACATCGCAGAGCAAATAATTACAGCAGAGCACTAACTCCTTGCTTCAGGAGAGCTGCTGACCTCCCTGGGCAGCGCCCAGCCCCAGGGAGATGAGCCAACAACAAAGAGGATGGGACATAAATGTGTGCTAACTCCCTTTGCTGGCAGGTGCTTATCTGCTGCCTCCGCCAGTTTGGGTGGGTGCTGGTGTTTGCAGGGGATCTCAGAGCTGCCCAGTGCATTGCTGAGTCTCACGGTGAGATATCTGAGTGTGGCTGTGTTGAAGGACGGTGTGTGCTCCAGGGTGTGATTAGCCAGGTGAGAGCCAAGGGCAGACACATGCCCAGCTGCGCTGACCATGGGAGGCAGCAGTCTGTAAGGTTTTGGGGGGAGTATGTTCTGATGGCAGGGAATTTCTCAACACGTGGGAGGAACAGCCTCCCCTCAGCTGTACAGCAGAACACCATGGATGGGGCTGTTCATGTACCTCCCAGTGAACACGCATTGAAGGAGGAACAGGAAGAGCCCAGATGGTCTCCATCCTAGCCACCACTATGCAAGTGACACTGGCACAAGTACGTAGAAGGCTCAGCATCCCCTTGGTACTGAATTGATGGATGCAGCATTCCCAAAGCAAGTGCCTGTGGGTGCTCAGGAAGAGCAGCCAGAGCAGGGTCCTGCCGAGGATCAGCACTGTCAGAGGGGCTGGTTACACTGCCCTCAGTGCCAAGAAATTACCCTCCTGTTGCTTGCCATTGTGGTGGGATGCCAGAAATTTCCCATATATATGTATATATATATATATACACACTCGTACATCTATACATGGCTGTAACAGTTGAAGCAGACCCCAAACCCTCATAGAACATTCCTGAGAAACCTCTCGCTTCTGCAGCGCCAAGACTTCAGAGCATGGTCTCAGAGCTCCAAAGGTACGACTCAAGGGTGAAACACAAGCCTAGCATGGAATTCCTGCAGGAGGGTTTCACAGAAGGGCAAGATGCAGGGGAGAAGGAGGGCTCAGAGGAACAGGTGCAGGCGGTCTTGCAATGCTTCCCTCTGTCTACAAATACACCAGTGGAAATAGTGAGAGGAGCAGAGAGCAACGATGCAATAAATCTTTTAAAAGAAACAATAAGAGCAGGACAGCTGGCATAAAAAGGAGCATGTTCCCCTGGCTACCAGTGGCTTTAGGAATGAAAAAAGTGGAGTGAGTGAGGGACAACATAGTGGCAGGGTAAAAGCAATGATCTCAGAGAAATTTAAATCCTGGGATCCTGAGAAAGATTCCTGGGAAAACTGGGTGCTTTTCGAAAGATTTGGAGGAGAGTTAGTCTCTGTCCAGAACACCATATGAGGAAAAGAAATGCCAGAGATTGCGGTGCTTAAGCTAAATACTGAAGGAAGAACAGCAAAGAGTATGGGAAATTTTGGATGTACCAAGGAGGGATGGGAGGAGAGGGTGCTGAGTGAACAAGTGTGGAGGAAAACCACCCATCTGAGATCATCTGTGTGCTTTACAAATCGGTGTTTCTTCCCAAAACTCATGGGGTTTATGCTTAACCTTCAGTCCCCAGCACCTTAGCCAGAGAAGCACCACTCTAATACCCAGCTCCAACCTTGGCTCTCTGCTGTCTTGGGCTGAGCATTCATTTCATAATAATCTGTTTCCTTCTTTGTCCAGCTGTGAATTTGCTACTATTTAATTTGTTTGCCTTACCCTCTTGGTCTGGTATTGCCAGAGACTCTAACATAGGCTCCTGTGCTCCCCCGAGTCTCCCCTTCTCCTATTCACAGCCCCTTTCCAACATGAAATGAGAAGCAGCTTTCCCCCAGGCTGCCCCTGTGTATGCCTCCAGCTTGTTCTCTTGGCTACGTTTCTGTTGAGGAACATGCTGGAATGCTAAAACCGTGGTAATGAGTAACACACTTCTTCAATGGGACGAAGCTTTCTGAATGCACTGTGCTTTACAGCTACCATAAATAATGAAATCAGTATTTGTAAACTATACTTTAAGCAATCCATTCTTTTCCAGAGATTTCAAAAGCGTGTCGTTTTCCAGATTGAGAAGTTTGCCAGTTCATCTATTTTTAGAAATTCTCACTCTACTGATGTGGTCAAGACAGTCCTTAAACAGAAAAGGGTGGCTGCACGCCTCGAAGGTATAAACAGCCAGACATGTGATGGGAAATGCTTCAGAGGTGAGCCCTGCAGACTCACAGACATCAAAGTTGTTGGGTGGTGAAACTGCAGGGACAGATCAGTGTGCGGGCTGGAGAAACAGGCACTGAAAAACATCTTAGAAGTTACTTTTCTTGGAGACCTGAAGAGTCCTTAAAATAGTCTCATGTCCCAGGAAATGAGACAGATCCTGCGGAAAACTGGCAGCGTGGCCTCAGCCAGAAATGCACTTCCTTGGAAACCTTAATGTGTGTAAACATAAAAGTGGGAGGAAAAAGCAAAAAAAAACCCCACAAGCCAGCCAGGCTGTCTGTGAGGCTCCTCTGGGCTGTGTGGCTGTGCCAGAGCCACCAGCTCCCTTAGATGGCTTCTCTTGCATCCCCCCATCCTCATCCCTCAGCCACAGCAGAGCCCTGAGGGCTGCCTAGGGAGCAGGGACAATCCTGCCCTGAGCAGGTGCGAGCCCCACAGTTGGGATAAGGGAGAACAGACCCAAACCTGAAGACCTCCCAGTATTTCATATCTCCCAGACTTGGTAATGTTATGGATACAGCTGACTGTGATGCTGCCCTTTACCCTGCCTCCAGTGCAGTACAGCACAATCTGGTCAAGCTGCTGAGACTTAGAAGTTCTTTGAGGCCTCTATTCCTAACTTGTTAAGTATAAATCAAATTTTTACTGCACTTAACGTTTCAAAGATGCTCAATTTGATCAATTTCCTTCCTGTGTAAATGCTTTTTTCTATTTAAAAGCTATTGATTCTTTTGCTCAAAATACATGCATATATTTATTTGGGTACTAGATAACAAAACTGGGTCATGCCTTGCTGCTGCAGTCGTCTCGTTTTGATTAAGACAACGGACTTCAAGTATTTCTCTACGTATTTAATTTAAAAGTTCTTGCCTTTATCTTTCACTTTTCAGGCCCCAGCTTCATGTTCCCTGCATAGAATACCAGCTGCACAGAAGGGATGTTTCTCCCACTCCACAGTGAGACCTTGTCCTTGTTTGAGATATGCTGGCCAAGCCCCATGGGAAGGGGTCATCCTATGTAATTCCAGGTCCCCTCTTGGCCATAGACAGTGTCCTGTCTCCAGCTGCAACTCTTCTTAGGTGCTCCCAAGAGAGATGACAAACCCCCTGGCTGCACAGAACCAGTGCCACTTTTGGAATGAAGGACCTCCCTGACTCTTGCAGGTGCTTCAATTATCTTTTCAGACTTATCTCTGCTAAGCTGTGCCCCTTTTGCCTCTCATTGCATCGCTTTCCTGGCCAGGCCCTTCCTTTGGCCTCTCCTTGTGTGCCCACATTCCCCTCTGGGTGCCAATTTCAGCACTGATCACTGTATCCTTGCAGCTCTCCCATCCTGATTACTCCTTCTCCAGACTCCTTAGGTCTGAGCTGGGGCTTGGACCCACGTCACCCAAGCTGACTCCCAAGTCTTCCTTCGAGCCAGGCTTCGAGCCATGACTTTCCCAGGCACCCCTGCCCTCCTGGGCTGGCCATGCGTCTGTTGGGGACCCGTTAGGACTGGCTGTGACCCTGCAGCCAGGTGTGACCCCATTCCTGGCTGCACAGGGTGAGGTGTACACCCTGGGGCAGCCCCTCTCCTTGTGTTTTCACGCACCTGGAAGATGGTGCTCACACACCAAGCAATGGTGCTCAACACTTTGCAGTGGGGACAACCCTGCACTGTGGACACCGGGCTTCTGTGGCAGCATCCTTCCAGCCCAGGCACGGGCAGAGCTCACACAAGGGTTTGCAGCTCCCCTTGCGGAATTTGCCCCAGCTCTGCTCTGAGCTGCCTATCGGGACAGGAGGCAGCAATACACAAACACCTCCGTGTCCTGTCTCCCTCTCAAATCTGGCGTTTTCAAACCGTGAGACTCCCATCAAACCTGGCCCTGCTCCAAGGTTCACGCAGGCAGTGGTAGGGCGGGAGGAGGAGGGAAGCAGAGAGCAATCCATAACCTTTGTAGCACTCTAGAGAGCAGCTGTCTGGCAAATGTCAAGCACTGTCTAGGGCTATTTTGGGCACTTTATTTTTATAAAGGATGCTTTGAGGTGGGGGAAGGGTGCAAAGGGGGTTTTCTCATTGCCAGCACCTTAAAGAATAAAACCCTGGGGAGGAAAATTCAAGAACCCTCCTTGGTCATGTGGCCGATGCCACATCTCATTGGAGCATCCCTGGAGGCTTTCAGACAGGCAGGACATTGGAGAAGGGCCTTGGCTTCTCTTGTGATTGGAGGCCTCCTGGAGGAGCCCAAACCCCTTGGGATCCAGGGTGAGGATGTGGCTCATGCTGTGGACATGCGGGTACCATCAGTGCAAGGGGGACCAGCACCCCATGCAGCCCAGCCCCAGGAGGACTCTGGAGTGAGAAACCACCAGCTTTTGAATGTTCCTCCTAAGGAGTCTCATAAATATCATCTTAATTCTGGATGTTTTCCACTGCTATCCCATTGAACCCTCCAAGCCCCCAAGAGCCCTCAGACTCCTTCACTTTCAGCAGAGCCAAGACCCAGAGCCAAGATATTACACAAGGAAGAGTGGAGCATCTGAAAGATCCTTGCCTGAAAGATGTATGGAGCATAGCTGGAACATCCAACAGAAAAGCATTCTTATTGACAAGAAGGGATGTTCTTCCAAGAGTGGAAGCAGTTGCAGAAAGCCAGTGTGTTTGTCTTTGTAAACATTTCTTCTGGTGAGCCTGGAGAAAAAAGTAGTTCTCATTTGTAATAACTGGAGGCTTCAGTACCTCCACAATATGCCTCTTTATCAGAGACAAAAGTAGCATGGAAGTAGGAGAAACAACCCCTCAATATTTTTTACTATAAAATGTTATGTGGTGTGTTTAGTGTTTTTAGACTGGATGTTCCATTTTAGGATTAAACAGGGATTAAATTCCCTGCAAGGATCTCAGAGCCATCAGTGGCTGGGAAGATGTTCTCTTAGTAGCCCAAGACCAGCAACCACAGTACCCATCTAAGTGAGGGAAAAAGAAGGAGTGGGGAGCTACAAACCACTTCCCATCCCAGAAAACTGCTGGCATGAATAATCCGAAGCAGTTTTGTGAGCATCTGGAAGTTAGCACAGAGATGAGTAATACCTGATATAACTTTGTCAAGAATGAGACACGTCAGGCCAATTTAATTTCCTTCAGCAGCGGGGTACAAGGAGCCCGCAGATGGCGAAGCAGCGGTGGCTGTGGGATGGGGATGCTGTGCCTGCCCTGCTGTAGGACGGGGAGCAGGGCCAGGCAGGGTGCTCAGGATGGGTGCAGAGGGAGCGAGGGGCAGTTCTGCGAGAGCAGCTCTCAAAGGCTCTCTGTGGGGCTGGAAAGCCGCTATTGAGCACTCCCATTAACAGCCGGCATGGAGAAACAGAGAGAGTATTTATTAAATTTGCATGCCACCAAAGGCCGGGGCTGCAGACAGAAAAAGGATTGTGGCAAAATGGAGAAACGGGATGAAAAGCTGGGAGGAGGCTGAGGAGGAGGGGAGTGTGCTGTGGCGTGCTCCTGCAAGAAGGGGGCAGGGGAAGATGTCCCCTGGGCTGTTGCTGCCTGCTGCCACCTCTGCTGCAGCCTGGAGCTATGGAGGCAGCCCCAGGAGGTGCTGCTGACCGTGCAAATGCAGACTGGAGAGGTTCCCGTGCAGCCCTACGGAGCCTGTGGCGCCTGGGCAAACACAGGTGACAGTCACCTGTGGGCACCCACCACATCTGGGCTGGAGTGGACTGGACCAGCTCTGGCACATGTGATGTGCCGTGAAATTATGTACCTTTAATTCCCAGCGCTGTGGTCTGAGCCATTTCTGTATTAAATTGAATCGATTTAACGGGGGAAGCTGTCAGCACCAGCTGGGTGGCCTCCCTTACGGATGGTAGTGCAGGCAGGGCAAAAACCAGCAGCAACTCAAACCCTCCTGCACTGGTCCCAGGAAGCTTGTCCCATGCCTAGAAACAAAACCCTGGTACCCAGCTGCAGCCAGCTGCTTTCTGCCAGTGCTGGGATAAGGTATGGCTTAAAGGGAGCTAATGAAGACCACAGCGAAAAATGAAACACAAGTAAATGCATCTCCCTGCAGCCCCTGCCTGCAGTGGGAAGAGGATGCTGAACAGGGGATGAGACTGAAGGAAAGCTGGGCACCCCAGGGCTGAGAACCAGTGGAGCTGTGGGGCAGCTGCCAGCCTGGGCAGGGATGTCTTTCACCCGCAGCAGTATCAAACAGAAATGGAAAAGAGATAACTTCTGCCTCTGTCAGCCTGTGGAGCCAGAGTGGAAACAACCCCCCAGATCCTGTTTTTCCGTGCTCTCGGAAGAATGTAAACCTTTTTAAACAAAACCCAAACTTCTTAGCAAAAGAAAAATAGGAAGAAAAAAATAAAGCGGGTCCAAACCGTTAATTTGTGTCAAACCCCAGCAATTCAACAGCAGAGAAACCCTGGGGGGGAGGCACTGAGACCTGCTGACAGTTCAGCTCCCTGGTGGGATGTGACCTCCTTCTTGCCACCCAGACAGGATGTGATATCCCCAAAGTGTCCTCCCCCAGTCCCAGAGCAGGGGCCAGCCACATCCTGAGCCGCTGTGGCCCCACGAGGGCTCGTGCCGAGTGCCGGGAGCAGGACCCCAGCTCGGCGACAGGCCGGGGTCAACGGGGGAGGCTGGGGCAGGGCAGGAATTTGCCGGCGGGTGCTGGCTGCCTGGCTGGTCCCCCAATGCAAGGCCATGTGGTTTCCCCGTGCAGGGAAATAAAAGGAAGGCTTTGAAAGTTGGCGTGTGACGGGGCGCCCCCCCGGGGAGCGGGGCGGCAGCGAGCGCGTGCGTCTGCGAGCGGCCCTGGCTGGCCGCCACGCTCCTTCCGTTTATTTACGGTGCTTTATCAGGGGCTGCGGGCTGCGATAAAGCTTATGAAAATAAAAGGCATCTCCAGCAGGCCGGGGCGAGAGCAGGCCCTGCCGTTTCTTTCCCACACTGATTAGGATCTGGGCAGGCTTCGGCACTCCAGCTCTCCGATGAAAGCAGCAGGACCGGCAGCGCTTCCCTTCCTGGCCCACGCTCAGGGCCAGAGGCAGCGAGAGGTCAGCGCACTGCAGGCTGCGCCCCACACAGCATGGGCTGCACACACCGCCC
>VWZT01014931.1:38690-90121 GCA_013397055.1 Pachycephala philippinensis
GCTGTGCCCCACACAGCACGGGCTGAACACACTGCCCCGCACAGCACGGGCTGCATGCACTGCCCCGCACAGCACGGGCTGCACGCACCGCCCCACACAGCACGGGCTGCATGCACCGCCCCACACAGCACGGGCTGCAGGCTGCACCCCACACAGCATGGGCTGCGTGCACCGCCCCACACAGCATGGGCTGCGCCCCACACAGCATGGGCTGCGCCCCACACAGCATGGGCTGCACACACCGCCCCACACAGCATGGGCTGCATGCACTGCCCCACACAGCATGGGCTGCACGCACTGCCCCACACAGCATGGGCTGCAGGCTGCGCCCCACACAGCATGGGCTGCGCCCCACACAGCATGGGCTGTGCCCCACACAGCATGGGCTGCAGGCTGCGCCCCACACAGCATGGGCTGCGCCCCACACAGCATGGGCTGCAGGCTGCGCCCCACACAGCATAGGCTGCACGCACCGTGCCTTGCACGAGGCACCGCGCTGGGCACTGCGGCACAGTGCCCCCACACACCATGCCAGGACGCACTGCCCCGGGACACAGCGCACCAGGACACACCGCACCGGGCCCTGCAGCACCGCGTCCGCACACACTGCACCGGGACACACCATGCTGGGCACTGCGGCACCATGCCCTCACACACTGCACCGGGACACACTGCACCAGGCCCTGCGGCACCGCGCCTCCACACGCCGCACCGGGACACACCACACTGGGACACACCGCACCGGGCCCTGTGGCACCGCGCCGGGCACTGAGGCACCGCACCTCCACACACCGCACCAGGACACATCGCACCGGGACACACCTCACCGGGCCCTGTGGCACCGCACTGGGCACTGCGGCACTGCGCCTGCACACACCGCACCAGGCCACGTCGCACCAGCCACTGTGGGCACTCTTCACTGAGCACCCCACACCAGGCACTGCAGCACCCACCCCGCACTGTGCACTGTGCACTGTGCTGTGCCAGCCAGGCACTGCGCACCATGCACCACACCATGCACCACACCATGCACCACACCATGCACCTTGGCCACTGTGCACCTCATGTTGGGCACCACCCCGATTCCCTGTGCTCCCATGCTCCTCTGTTGGAACCTGGGAAAGTCACTTTGAAGGAGCCCATGCATGTGAGGCAGCAGCAGGGTAAGGCATCCAGCTGGGATGCAGCTGGGGCAGGAGCAGGCCTGTCCCCTGCGCGGGCAGCCGTCCCCATCCCCAGGGTGTTGGCCAAGGTCATGGCCCCTTTCCGCCAATTGTTTGGTGGAGGCCAGGCTGTGGCTTCCTCCTGGTCACGAGCCTGACTCTCACCCTGGTGTGAGTGCTGGGGCTGGCGCCTCAATCCCTGCTGGGCACAGGCTCTTCCAAGGCAGGCAGGCAGGCTCCAGGGAACAGAGTCTTCTGCAAGCAGTACCTCCAGAATTCACCGGGCTGCACTGCCAGGCAGTCTGGGCAGAAAGACTCAGGCACATGAGGAACAAAACACAGGCAGATTTGCCGGCTAGAAAACAGGAGGGGTTAGGAGGAATCTGGGCAATGGCAGTAATGGATGGTTCCATCCCCCAAGTGCTGCTGGGTTTGGAAATGTTCAGTTAAGTGTGGGTTTTGTGGGGGATGGTTTTATTGCCCCTTTTCACCTCCAGCACACTCTGGAAGAGGTGCTGGGAACTGAAACACTTAAAAGCAGCTCATGATGAAACCTCAAACCACACAAATCGTGCTTGGTCTGGTGTTTTCTCACAAGCTCAGAGTGCCGGCATGGTCCTCAAAGGAGCCGTGAATCTCTGAATGAGGCTGGCTCAAAGCTTGTGGTTTTGAGAGAAAAGTGGCTCCTCCTCCCTACTACCTTTTCCCTTCTTACAGCCTGCTTCCCTGCCTGGAAAAATCAGGTGGATTCTCAGAGCCAAACCTTGCTTCGGGTGGTGCAGGATCCTTGCACAGACCCTGCTGGTGACCTCCAGCCCCCCTCACGTCCACCCCCTGCAAACCAAACAGTGGGGAGGGCTCTTTCCTTTCTTACACCAAGCGTCAAGATTTATGGGGCACTGGCACCAGATCAAAAGCAAATTCAGTCATTTACAGTAAAATCAAAGCAGGCAGAACAATGAATATGAAGTGAGGTTAAAACACCTTGTTACAGAAACAAATTGTGCAACTGACATCAAAATAATGGAATTTATGTCCCTGCTGGTTGAAGCCAAATTATTTGCAGTGGCATTTGTCTAAGCATGAGCTCCAGGAGAGGTGCTTGATGCTGCTGCTGAGATATTTTGGGGTCAGGCAGCAGCCTCACATGGCAGGAGCAGCAGGGGAGGGCTGCCCACAGAGCCAGGCTCAGGATCAACCATCTTGCATCCTCTGGGGCGGGATGACTTGGGGAACCCCCTACACCTTCCTGTGCGGTCCGTACAGGACTTGCCCTGGCTGTAAAGCAGGGATGCATTTCTGCTCCTGGCACCTGCCCAGGAGGTGCTGCTTCCTCTGTAATGAATTTAATGTACCCTGTAGCCCCAGAGCCACATATCAGGTGTGACAGCGCCCACAAGCTCCATGCTCCTCACCCGAGGTAGCCACCAGTCTGGGTGGCATCGCCAGCTCCTTGCGTGGCAGCTGGAGTTTCATCCCACCTCTCTGCTTTGTCTTCCCAGGAATTTGGGACAGCATGTCCTTTTTCCTTGCCTGCTGAGCCCTGGCTGTGCTCATGCACCTCGCAGTTGCCAGACCCCAGGATGCCCGAACACACGACATGGCTCTGAAAATGCACCCACTCCTTCCACCTTGCCTCTGGCACAGAACTAACCCCACTGCCACCCCCAGGGCATGGATTGGGCTGCCTGATGCTTCCCAAGGGACAGTCCCTCCCTGTTCCCTGCCCATGGCTCTGTGCCAGGCTGGCAGCCCCTTGAGTGAGACCGACCACCCTCAGGAAGGCAGGTGACACGTCCCACTCCAGCAGCTCTCCCTGCACGCAGTGTGTCTGGGCTTGTTTTGAAAATCTATTGTGAAGCACTTCATTACTATGGAGACTTACTTTATGGACAAATAAATATTTGTCTGTTTTTCCTCTTGCCTTAAAAGTCCATATTTTCTGCCTCTCTGCATCCTTTTGGCTCTGTGTATGGGTTTTACATTGCAGGATCTCTCTGCTCCTTCCTCATTCTCCTCTCCTGTCCATGCAGCGCATCTCTGCATGTCCTTCATCACCCCTCAGCCTCTTCCTCCTCCTCAGCCTACAGCTAAGTGTCATGGTGCCCCTTCAGTGTGAGAGAGAAGGAGAAACGCTCCCATCTCCATTTTTAAGCATTTATGCTTTTTGCGAGAACCAAAATTATTTTATCCTCTTAATTCTTGGTATTTGCATCCCAGCAGTAACAGTGCAGCTGTTTTCAGCTTTCCTGGTGCCAGCGCTGTCTCCTTGGTCGGGCTTCACTTGCCACGTCCGATGTTTCCATCGGGATGGTCAGTCCCATCACAGCTGCTCCTCATTGTGGCCCCCATGTGTCTCTTGGGATTTTTGGGGGGGTTTCAGGAGATCTGGGTGAAGATTTTGCTGGCACAAAGCAAAATCTTCACCCAAATCTCCTGAAACCCCCCCAAAAGCCATTAAAAATAGCAACTGGCAAAGCAACACCACCAATTAACTGAGCAGGGGAAGGGGAGGCAAGACACAAATGAACCTCCTTCATTAATAAATCCTAGCAGCTGTGGAAAGTTTGAGGCAAGTGAGAGCACCCAGACAGAAAATTAAAAAACTAATAAAGTCCTCAGTGTGGGGGCACTGGCATCAGGTCAGCTTTACTTCTGTAGGCACCTCGTAAAGAGACATTCCAGGACACTAACTCATAAGGGAAAGCTGCAGGGGTCAAGGAGAACAGTGGAAAGCTAACCATGGTAACTCAAGTATACTGGAAAGGCAGCAGAAAAACAGCAAGGAGTTGGGCTTTTTCTTTTTCCCTTCTTTTTTTTCTCTCTGTTGGTTTTTGGGTGAGCGGAGCCTGCAGTTTGGAGAGTCTTGGGCATGGTGAGGCAGCCAAGCAGAACCCCAGTGAAGAGCCCTCTCCGGTGGGATGGTTGGGGATGGGAACCCAGTGCACAGGCCGTTTCCAAGCCAGGAAGGGAAGCTGCTCACTGCCCTCTCCCCCACGCTGCCTGCCCCAGCTGCACCGCTCCTGCCTGTTTAGGATGTGCAGTAGCCTGAGACTACTCTCTAAAATGCACAATATGCTTCAGTGTTAACTGTAAATCTAAATGGGGATGTCTTGCTGTAATGGGGGTTAAAGCTGAAAATTATTCCTTAATATTTTGTATTTCTTTTTGTGTCCTCAGGCTGGTGCTGCAGCTCTTACCCCTGGAGTGTACTCCCCACCCTCCCACTGCCTCCCCTCGGCATGGTGAGGGAAACGTGGAGCCTGGGGTGGAGATTGCTGCCCACCTGCAGCACCTCTGGAACCAGGCATACTCACATCTGGACAGGGATGTGCGTGTATCCCCTGCAAGAGAAGGGTGTGCCGTACCTTTGGGGGCTCAGTTCCATGTCCAGCAGCATGCTGGCCTCTCTCCTCTTTTCTAGCCTTCCAGGTGGAAAGAACAAGGGAAGAAAGTAGTCTTGCCCGCCCTGGGAGATCATGCTCACAGTGAAATCCCAGCCTGCAAACGCTCTTCACAGCTCTTTAAAATAGGCAAATGCATCTATCTCAAAAGCAGCTTTCCAGGAGTGAGAAGGGGTGGGATGAAGGGAGGAGGCCTGAATGCGTGTTTGTCCCAAAGCCAGGCAGGACATCCCAGGAGCGAGAGCCAGGCCAGGGAGAGATCCAGGCTCGGCAAGCTGCTGGTCAGGAGAGCCTCTTATGGGACTCTGGCTGCTGCATAAAAACCTCCTTGCCAAGTGCTGGGCTGGTGTCATTCCTGAGCCATGGCTGTCTATCAGGCACCTGGACCAGGATGCGCAGCTCTCGGCCAGGCTCCAGGGGAGCCACACCATGGGAGCACAGGGATGGTTATTGCAGGGGAGTGTGAGGTGGCTTCCTGGTCCTTGTCTGGTGGCCCAAAGAAACCAGGAATCCCAGTCCCACACCCTCACCCTACTGCAGCTCACCAGCCCTGGCTCTGGTGCTGTGCCTCTGGTTTGTCTTTTGGTAAATTCACCTTGTTGTTTGCATTGCCACATCACCTGTGAGCCTGGGATCCCACGGTGTGAGCCCTGCCCTGCCTGTCCTGCCCTGCCTGTCCAGCCCTGCCTGTCCTGTCCTGCCCTGCCTGCCTGGGGACACAGCACTCTCCCTGAGGCAGGGAAGGCCACTCAGGGAGTCTCTCTGGGCTTCCAGGGCAGTGTGCCAAGTCCTGCTGCCCACACAGCTTGCTGAAGGAGCCCCCTTGATTTGTCTGCCCATGGGAAGCGATGTGCAAGTGTGGGAGCAGCTGCATTGAATATTTCAGCAGAAAAACGTGAGTTTCCCTGGCTTGCCAGAGCCCAGCCTGGAGGGCACTTTCACAGCCAAGCTATAAACCTTGCAACCACGGGTTTCTAATGGAAACATAGACATAACCTGTGGCTGACAGAGCAACAGCTCTGCTCACGTTAAGCCTGTATTTTCATCCTAATCCCTGCAGCTCCTGGCCTGTCTCAGAAACGGACCCGTGCAACTGGCTGAGCATCCCCAGGGATCCAGTGGACGGCTGGGCTGGGGGGGGTCACAGGGATTTGGCTGCTCCCCACCATGCCAGCCCCGATCTGCCACACTGCAGGCAATGGGCCAATGGCTGGGGAGCCCCTCTGCTGTCACACGACGGTCCTTTGCCACCAAAAAGGCAAAAGAAAACGGCAGAGTGGTTCAGTTGGTTGTAAAAATTAATGAGTTCAGATACAGACTTGCTTTATTCCGGTCCAGCTGCGTAACCACGGCGATTGTGTCCGGCACACTAGACAGTTACATCAGCTCCACACCCCTGTACAATAAGACTCTGTTTGATCTCAGAAACAAGATCAGACTCCTGGGCTTTGCACATCCTGCTTCCTACATATGTAAAATCATTTTATTACCAGCCAGGAGAGTTCATCTAAGCTGCTCTTGCTGTGCAGCTGATGTAGAGAGAACATGCCCCTGTCTGCACTTCTTTTACCAGATGGAGATCTATAGAGAGATTGAAGAGCTGCTACTCCTCCAAGTTTGTTTTGTTTTGTTTTGCTTTCTAAATTCCTTATCTTAGATTGGAAACTCTGGGGCAGGACCTCAGTGTCCTCGTGTGTTTGTGCAGTCCCATCACAGTGGGAGGTGTGTAAGGCTGAGCTCTCCTGAATATAAGTGGTAAATAAGCAGCCATGTGGTTTTGCTTGGCTTTACCCCCTTTTTGTCCTATCTACCCAGGAGAGGAAGTTCTTAGAAAAAGTCTGCTCTGCCCTTCAAACATCTGCTCAAATCCCCCTCTGTTTGTCAGGTCCATTGACAGCACATTCCCAAAGAAAATGCACTTTTCAGCCCAGGCGTGCTCTGCTGCTGATGTCTGCAGGGCTGTGTGGCCTGAGCTCAGTGACTCACTGCACACAGGTCATCCAGCAGCTGCCGGGTGGTAACTCTTATTTACTGCTCAGTTGTGGTTGGATTTAAACCAGCAGCACAGGGGAAGGGAGGGGAAATCCCCTCCTTCCCATCCCAGCCCTGCAGAGTCAGCCAGTCTAACTGGAGCAGCTACTCTTAAGTGCATCTAGTTTAGGGCTTTGTTTCACCCTGAGTTTCTAGCTCAGTTCTCCTAGCCTTGTTGAATTTCCAGTCCAAGGGCTTCCAGGTACTTACAGCTTTGGATAAAGCTCTTGGAGACCCAGCCCAGGTCACACACCCTGTAGTCCAGCAAATCTAACACCAGGACACATCTGTTCAGCAGCAGCAATGAAAATTGCTGCCAGTCTGTACTGACCATTCTGTTTGGAAAGGAGAAACTGGTGGCCCAGTGCTCAAGGTAGGAGCTACCAGCATGGGCACAGGCATCTCCATCCCACACAGCCCTCGTACACTTCCTCAGCAGCACTGACCTGCCTGACTCAGGCATGACAAAAGATGCTGATGAATCCTTTTTGCTGAAGCCATTGCTAGCACATGTGCCAGACCAGCTTAAAGTTCTACTTCCCTGTACATGTCCCCTGAAGAGCTTTGCTGATCAAGTCATGAACTTGGGGCAGGGCCACTGTTCTGATTGACATGTGATGGCACCCCATGCCTCCCATCTCTGCCTCCTGGGCCCATGAGTCAAACAGGGATCTCATCCTCTCATCCATCTCCTCTCCTTTCCCTCCAAGGCTTGGTTTGGAGAAACTGAGGCTGGCACTTGTGCAGTGAGAGCTGCTTGCAGGAGAGGAGGCTGTGGGAAGCTCTGGCCATCAGGGTGGACCAGCATTGTCCCAGCTGGTTTCATGAAGTGTGTATTTATCCCACTGTCGCCAGGATAATTGCCAAAGATTTTGCATGTAGCAATAACTTCCTCCGCTCTGGGGTGCTCCCCAGCTCTTCCAGAAACATTCCAGGCAATTTTTTTGCTCTGTCTTGTCTCTCCCCATCCTCTCTAGACCCTGTGTTTTGTAAGCATATTTTGACCTCAGCTCAGGACCATGTGTGCGTGTTTTCACAAGCAAAGTAAACCAAAAAAACCCCAACTGCCTTTCCAGCCATTCCTTGGCAATGCTGGAGCGCCTGCCATTGCCAGTGGCTTTTCCTGTTGTTGGTTTGTAATTACCTTGGGATGCCATTCCCCACATTGCTCTGACAACTGGGATTTAAGGCCCTGCAAAGAGCAGAGCTGCCTGATCTCCAAAGCCTCCCAGGTTTACAGCCAGCATCGTTCTCATCAATCATCTTCTGTCAGATGGGGAATTTGAGCAACCCCAATCCAAATCAGAATATGGAAGGGAGGCCTTCCCCAACCCACCCTCCCCTGTTTGACAGCTCAGCTCGAATAAACAAAACCTGAAAGGGCCAAGGCAGCTCAAAAGGAAACTGTAAACGATCCCATCTGTGAGCCTTGGCAATATCTCCTCCAGGAGGGGGGCATGGGGGAGAGAAAACAAGCTGAAGGGTCTTTTTTTTTCTCTCAGAAGGAAATACCATTGTGTTCAAACGTTGCTACTGCTCCAAATGTCATTCCAGAGCCCAGACCCAGGCTCCTCCTTAGGCAGGTCTTAGCCAGGATGGTGGCAGGAGCTTTTGAGAGGGGTTGTCGTTTGCAGGGATAATTAACAGTAAAGGCATGATGAACACAGGTGTACTGAGCTCGGGTTGAAGGTGTGTGTCAGGGAGCAAAAGCAAATGAGATGTGTAAAAGTATTTTTCCATAGTGATAAATGTGTTTTGTAAGGCAGTAAAATGACATCCCTGCTTGCACTGGAGCACCCCAGTTTGCTGTGTTCCTGTCCATGACTCACAGGTCTCTGGGTGCTCAGCTGATCTTGGTGCTCCCAGCTCAGTGTTAGCTGGATGGGGAACTCAGAAAAGGTAGGTCCTGGGGTGGCAACCAGGAAGAGCAGCACCTATGCTCAGGCAGCAGCCTGAAAAGGTTGTCTGTGCCCAAGTTTAGAAGTCAACATAGTCCAGGACCATCCATTCATCATCCTTTCCCCATGCTTGAAACTTGCCCAGTTTTCCATTTTTCAGGACTACAGAATGGCCTGTTAGCCATGTCCCCCACCTCCCTGAGCTTTCCTAGGCAGCCTCTCTGCCTTCTGGCCCCAAACTCGGAGGTTGGGCTAAGCACTTGATAAGGGACATTGCAATTGTATTGGCAGCCTCGGTGCATGACAAAAGCACTGGCATCACAAAGCAGCTTTATCTCACCAGGTTCCCAGCTCTGTTCCCCTGTCTCAAAGGCTGGGATTGTGAGTAAGGGCACTTTGCATCTTCAAAGAGCAGGAGCAGTTTCGGGATGAGCCCAGGGTGCCCTGGAGACCCCAGCAATCCAGCCCCGAGGGAGTCTGAAATGCAGGTCTGGGTTGTGGAGCAGGAGCCGTGTGTGCCAAAGGCAGCTGGACAGAGCTGGGAGATGCACTCAGGAAATGCTCTCTGTATCACCCAAAACCACTACAACCCCTGCTTGGTTAGTCAGAGAAACAGCTCACCAGAGACAGGTGCAGAAGGCAAAATATTCCAGTGCTTTTGATTAACTGTTGGCTTTTAAACACGAGTTAATAGTTAATTGAGAATTCAACTTCCAAGCCTGCCAGTGAAAGTGGGGAATGAATGTTTAAGACAATGTTAATTGCACTGGAGATGAGCTGAGGCAGGGAGAGGGGACCAGCAAGTGATGAAGGGCTCAGGGTGAAGACTAAGAACTTTCTAGTTCAGAAAGGAGGATTTGGCTCCAGCAGAGTGGTACTGCTGTGACTAAACACCGAGGAGGTCCTGGGACAGTCACAGGAAAGAGCTTATCACCTTCTGGTGCTCACACTGCAAAAGTGTGCTGGAAAGTTGGCAAGTGCCAGGAGAGTCACAAAAATTACTTGAAGGTAAAAATAAGCTTTCTGGAGCTTGCAGAGCTCAATCAATTTTACATGGGAAAATGAGCAGGTGGTTAAACTTGTAAAAGTGATGATAGGACAAAGAAATAAAAGAATATTCAATTTAGTAGGGAATGTTATAACAAGAATCAAAACCAGGAAAGGGAATCAGAGCACATTTAAGAGAAAATCAGGCATTTATCTTTAAGGGATAGGGTCAGGAACCACAAGTAACAAGCCAGGAAAAGGAGAAACACATACTCAGTCCAAGGAGAGATGATTTTCTATCCCTTCCTGGGGTCAGCTTAGGCATTTCTGGGGAAAATGTGATGCCTGTGAAATACAGACCTTCCATCCTGAATAAGTCCCACCAGCTCCTGCAGCTGTAAGCAACATATGCTCATAGAACCAGGGAGAAAATTAGGGAAATGACATCCAGGAGCAGAGTGGGTGGGTGACAGGTGCTGGTCCTGAGCCCCTTGAAGCAGCTGAGGATGAAGTAAATGAGCATGAGGGTGTAACTGCAGTGGGTGGGTGACCCTGTGGAGGGCAGGCGGTTCTCTTGGTACCAGGCTCTTCCCTTCCACCCCCTGGAAGTGTCACCCCTTCAGCTCACCAGGCACACACGTGGCCCTCACTTGCCCTGGGATGTGCGGCCTGGCTGCTGCCTGTCTCCTTTGCAAACAGGGTAAAGCAGAGGGGGGATGCTGTTTCTGCAGCTCTGTCTCTGCTCATTAGCTAATGTGAATTAAATCCCTTTTATCTTCACACTCATTTTCTAAGGATAATAATCCCTTTTTGTGTGCACCCACTTTAACTGTTCCCAAACTGAGCTGTAATTGCTGATAGTAATTAAGTTAATACATATTTATAGCCATGTAGAGTTATAGAAGGTCTCCCGTAGTTTTATTTGAGGCATTTTCTTTAACCTGCTATAAAATCATCAACAAGTTGTTCAGTGTTAATTGCCTCCAATGCCGATCTCGTCCCCTTGCCTCCAGACAAGGCAGAGCAGCAGATGGCTTCCCTGGACAGCAACTTTCTCCCTGCTCCCGCTCTGGCTCTACTTCAAGGCAGATGTGACCCCCACCTGCCTTTCCTACCAGTTTTGATCCAGTTTTGGCAAGTTCATCTCTGTGGACAACTTTCCAAGCCATTTGCAAAAAGAGCCTTGCAAGGGTTTATGTGCTCACATCCACACGTGCCATGAGGATGGGGGAGTGGGACCCTGGAAGAGCAGGGGTCCAGCAGGATGCAGCCTCAGCCCCCGCCTGCAGCTCTGCCGAGCTCTGTGGCAGCAACCCCCCCATGCCAGATTGTCTCCTGCTTGCATGTGTGCTTTTGTGCTTGCCAAGAGCCCCAAACCACTCGGCAAACAGTGTGTGTGGTGAGAGATCACCTCGTGTAATCTCCGGGTGAATCCCCCCATTATACAGTTGGCTAATTAACTCCGGGTACAGGGTCAGGATGAGCTATCGGCTCCAGGAATGTCCTCCCCAAAGGGAAGTAAATATCACTGCAAGAGCGGGGAGCCCCTTTCTGTGGCAGTGAATCCTGATAAAGAGCTTCACTCCATTCTCCTGGTGTTGGCTCCAGCTTAGTGTTTTTAAAGCTGATTCTCCCTGTGCTAATCTGGAGGGTCCATTCAGCCCAAAGCTCAACATCTGAGTCTATTTGCAAAGTGTGCAGCTGTGTCAATTTGCAAAGACAAAGGAAAGCTCCTCTGTCAACAGGTCGGGGAGCTCAGGTAGCACGAGCGAATTGAGGGCAAGAAGTCAAAGTGGTTTCACAAACCATCAGACTGTGTTTAAATCCCATCCAGCCTGAGAGGCCAGGGCAGTGCAAGGGATAAAGGGAGCGCAGAAGAGTGGACTGAAGGGCCAGGGCTACGAGGCTGCCAATTAGTGCTATTAAAGAAAGATAATTAGATCTGCTCCATGGAAACCCCAGAGGAGGCAGAATGCAATTTCCATTTGGGCTTATTTTAATAAAGGTTAGAAGTGCCAGGAGGTGCCAAAATTGCACTGCTGGCAATATGAGCAGGGCCCTCGGCGTGGGGTAGAGGAGTTACAGGGCAGCAGGAGAGGACCACAGCCCTCCCAGGACACAGGCAATGGTCTGCTCAGCATTTGTGCCCAAGGGATGGTAGTTGAAAATTTTGAAAGTGAACACTTCCAGATAAAGAAATCCAACTTCTTTTAGAGGCTTAGCTTCTCTGGCAGCTTTTCTTTGTAGGAATTACTCTGCACACAGGCAGAGGCCATGGAGATGCTTAGTGATGATATGCTCTGAGCTGAGAGCAGGGCTGGAAGCAGTCATTCCCAGGGTGTCCAGGATGGAGTTGTGAGGAAGGCAGGAGGCATCCTGGTGTCCTCTGAGAGAGCATGAAGAAAGTAATCATAGGGAGGAAATTGAACTTCTCACTTAGACCCTTAATCTCAGTGCCATCAGGTCAGGGAAATTCTTATCCCTAGTTCACACAGGAGAAAGAGTCTCGGGAAGTCAAGCCTGAGATTTCTGAAGTCAGCCTGTGGTTTAGGATGTGGTTTAGCCCAGCCTGGGCACTCCTTAGCCACTAGCAATTGAGGATCATGGCAATGCAGAGCCCCTTGGGCTGGTGGCAGGGACCAGGCAGTGTTTGAATGGAACACAGGAATGTCTGTGGGATTTGTAACCTTCAGAGAGTTAATGAGAAAAGGGAGTAAGGAGTCATCACACAGTCAGTGTAGGAGAAGGTCCTAAGTCTCCTCATTTGTAATAATCTAAAATACTTTCCTGTGATTCAGAGATCTACAAAATAAGCTGTTTTTGAGCAAATCCATTTTGCCACTGAAAATTTCCCCATCAGAAAAACTTCCACTGGAAATAAAGGCAGCTGCAGTCTTTCTTTGGGATTTTAAGACATAAAGTAGGACCCTAGTTCAGGATTTTGTGAAACTTTAACTTTGCCTTCAGGTTGACAGTACATGTGGGAAGAGGAATTTCAAAGATGAACAGCTGGAAGGCTGAAACAGCCAAGCATGGTTGATTTTGGTATCAGTTGTGCTACTCATCCCCAGCAGTTGGCCCTCCATGTGCCTGTGGGGCAAGTTTAACTTCAACAGGTCCCATTGGGAGGAGATTTAGATATTGTCCATTAGATAAATATTCACAGATGTGCAATAATAAACACCATTAAATAGCATTAGTGGATGGACTTAGCAAAATATACATCACATATAGGTGTATCTCCAGTGAGCAGGGAAAACAGATGAACTCTCATTCATGACACAAGGTCCAAAATGAAATTCTGCCCACCTGCTCCTTCCTTCTAACACAAATTGCTAGGGCATATATACAGAGATGTATAAAATTGGACTAGATACTACAGGTAAGCGTATTTATTTTGATAATGTCTGGCAATATAAAACCTGTAACATTAATAAACACTGTCATCCCTTTCAAATATATTTCATACTTACTGAATTTTTTTCTTGAAGATAATAAATCACATGAATAAACCTTATTAATCATTTAAGCAGACCCTTAAAATACTGTTGAAAAGATTTTCCAACTCAAACACCTTTTAAGACGCAATGACATCATGTCTGTCGGGACATTGTTATGCAGTGAAGATTGTGAGACATTTTCCCCCCATAAAGTTGCTGTAATAAAATTTGTTACTGCTGTCATTAGATTCATGTTATCTTACCTTCTTCCTTTCTCTGGTGCTACCCATTGTTAGGGAGAAAGAGAAAACCTGCTGCAGTGAAAAATTTGTGGATCTAATCATGGAGCCTTCCACAAAGCAAAGTACCAGTTGATTTCAGCAAGAGTTGTAATCTGACATTCTGTCTTACATTGGCTCCTGGGGTACTTGGATCTTCTTGAGCAGGTAGAACAAGCATGGAGAGAAAGAGGAAGGGAAAACCCCAAAATCTACCAGGAAATGAAGAAAAAATGAGGAAATTATATTGTTTCATGGAACTGAACATCCTGGGAGGAACCAATCCTCACTGGAAGTCTTCACTTGTGCATCTCCTGACCCAGCGGAAGCTGCTGGCCCAGCTGACAGGTTCAGCAGAGGCTTTGCCTGCTGAACATAGCGAGGGTTTTGTTTGACTAAGCTAAAAGAGCAGAAGACGAAGGTGATGAGTTTTATTAGTTGGAGGCTGCAGATGCTTGGGTGGTAGCAGCTTCTGAGTAAGCTGAAAGCCATGATAAAGATGATATTTGGTGTCTCTTCCTCCTGTTCCAGGAGTTGAGCTCTGTGCTGCTTTGAACAGAGCCCGGAGGTGCTGCAAGCCCTGTCCCAGCAGCTCCCCCCGAGCTCACCCAGCTGTGGTGATGGCCCTTTGGTGGCCTGTGAAACCAAAACCTCAGACGTGCCATCGGTGCCTGTGACTCAGATCCGCTGTGTGCCTCCTCCCTCACCCTGCCCAGAGGAAGAGAAGCATATGTGAAAATGAGTTTTGGGTTTGGCTGCTTCCAGAAGTGCCTCTCTGGGCAGATGGTCCCTTCTGGGAAGGGAATGCTGTGGAGTGTGTCGTGTCCTGCAAGCAGGGACGTGAGTCTGGCAGCACAATGAGCACAGCACCTTGAAGAGCAGTTTCAGCCTCAGGGTCTCAGAGGTGAAGGCTGGAAGTGCCTCCTGAATGCACACACAAAAATCCAGGTGAATTCAAACCTGTTGGTTGGCAGAAGACAGTTCCACGTGGCACATGGCTGTGCCTGCTGCTGGGTGGCCTCAGTGGGGACCAAAGCAGAGCTAAACTTGTCTGACACCCAGCTTCCAAACTGCCCTCCCAAATTAGTACACACAAAAAAGCCTAATCCAAGCTCTGACCTAGCCAAGATGCAGTCCCTGCAGCAGGTTTTCTTCCCAAAAGATACCCTGGCCAACTTCAAGACGATTCCCAGGGGCACACCTGCCTGATGCTGATTAGAAGCTGTCTCAGATGCCCCGTGCCCCTGCTGTGGTCCCACTCTCGTGCCACCGCACTGCCCGTGATTCCAGCAGTCTGCCTCTGGGGACAGTGGCACCTCCTGCCTAGGAACCTGCATTCCTGGCTGTCTTCCTTCTTGCCTGAAAACTAGTCAGAGTGCGCAACCCTCCCTAACTGAACAATTAAGCTATTAAGTAACTCAGTTAATAAATTCAGATTTTGCCCTAATACATTTCTAATGACCTTGTCTAATAAATTCAAAGCAATCTGGGAAGAATGCTTGTTCCTATATTTTAAAGGCAAAAGTGATTTATATTTGCTGAGAGAACAAAGACAGCCGCATGTGATTTATTACTATCAGTCACTGTATCTTTCATCTCTTTAATTATTTTCTCTACAGGCAGCTTCAAAAGTGCTCTTGAAGGCCGAATGGTGAGCGCCTTTCAAATTCAGATACTGCTTTGGTCTGAACTGCTGATTTTCCTTTGTATCTGTAGCTTCAAGTATTAATCATGGAAGCTGCAATTTAGTTTGCTTAGGTTGGACTTAATGCAAGAAATGATTTTGCATGCTTGGTACCCCACCAGAGCCAAATGCCTGAAACCTCTAAGGCTTTTGTCCATCAGTGATATTTTCCAGTGTGAAAGCCAGCAACAACTACCAACATCCATAGGCTGACTGCATTTATAACAAGGTTTAGCTTTTGTTGTCAGACTATAGGCAGGAGGTTTGGGACCAAGTCTGAAAGCTGCTCCGGTTTTATTGGATAAAAAGACCAACTTTTCCATCCTTCCCAGAGAGGGGATCTTGCTTGGCATTTGCTGCGCAGCCAAAGGAGAAGATGAACTAAGTGTTGGAAAGCCTGAAGCCAGGACAGGACAAACACAATTACATGAAGAAATCAATCTTGTTTCCAGAGGGAAAAAGGCAGGAATCACCACTTAAAAGCCCCCCTTCTGTCAAGGAATGTGGTGAGATTTCCAGAGGAGCCACATGGAGTTTGGATCCCACATCCCAGAAAGATAGGGGAGCCAAGTTCATCCGTTAGTCATGTCCTTCAGAAAGCCCAGCCTAGAGCAGCAAGGGAAATGATTTATATCCTTGCTCTCCTATATACCCCAGGACTTCCTAAGATTTGAGAAAATTGGATTTAGTCTTTGTCCAGCTTCCAGTCCCTGATCAGGACTCAAACTGTGGGAATTTTTTCCACCAAACCTGTCTTCCAGCTATTTCCAGGTAGTCCTCAAAACAGGCCTGGTTGGGATTCAGACAGGAAAAACCATTTCTACAAGATTTTCTGTCTGGCCTTACAAGCCCTGAAGGTCTGGAGAATACTGATGAATCATCCCAAACCTCGATAAGTGCCTGCGTGACTCACGGACGGAATGGACATTGGGGATGTAGGACAACACATGGCTCCGTCCTTACAGGGGACCCAAAACTTCCTGTCCTGAACAACCTGGGCTCCCATTGCAGGCACTGGGGAAGGAGCAGTTCCAGCCCATCCAGGTCTGCGTGGCCTGGAGAAGTGTTTGTGTCCCAGAGCTGCCCGTGGGCAGTGTCGCAATCCCCGGCTCGCACACGCTGTTTACGTGACACGGCCCCGGCCACCGGCGCCTCGCTTGGTCCGAGTGCTCTGTGCTAAACAAAACAGTAAGAAACAAGGAGCTCCCAAGGTTCCTTCTTCAAATCTCTCCAGTCCCCACTCTGCTCAAGCATACATCTTCTCGAATGACATGCCCCGGGTTGAGTTTCTACAGTCAGAGGAAACTTGTAGCAGCATTTTTTGGGGTCAGTTTTTCATGACTGAGACCTAGTCATGCAAACAAAGATTTATTTTTCCTTCTGACCAAAACAACTTTAAGGAGAAAATTCTTTCCCATGACTAAAGCCAGGCTGGAATTTTTTAACAGAATGTCAAACCAGAAAGTTTCAGGGAAGGGGTCAGTTTGGAGCGATTTTACATGTAGTTTTTCTTTTCATTCTTAAAATGTGAAAAAGCCCACATCTGGTATTTAGTGATTGTCATGCAAATAAGTATCATGGTCTTTACCAAGACAAGAGTCCTTGCCCATTCTCACTGCTAGCTAGAACCACTCCTAGCACTGGTTGGGATTGTTTCTGACAGCACTGACTGGCTTATGTGCTAGTTTTCATCATGAATGAGGTGAGCTGCCCAATCATGACAGGCAGTTGAAACTCAGCCATCCTGTACCAAATGCCTCAAAGCTCTAAAGGTATTTAAAAATTGAATATCATCACCACCCAAGGGCCCAGATGCACTAACACCAGGACCTTGGTTTTATCTTTGATTCAAAAGGCAGTAAGTTACTACCAGGGGCACAGCATCTCCTCAGAGGAGTGTGTGAAGCGCTGTGTTCATCAGCCCGGCTCCTGCCCTTGCACATCCCTCTCCTAAAGCCAGGGGAACTCAGATGGAGGGGCCATTTCTTCTGTGCAGCAGTGCAGGGTGTGGATCCACAGGCAACTAGGGGCAATACCTCGTCTCAAAACAAGAGACCTCTGCTCTGTTCATTCCCATTATTTCAGGGGATACAGAAAGGCATAATGTGGTATTTAATCAAGTTACCACCAACAAAGCTTTGAACAGTCAAGCTTAGAAGGGTGCAGAACATTGCTCTTATCATTTTCTGCCATGATGTTATAGCCCAGAGGCTGGCAGAGGGAGGCCCAGCTACTGCACTGCAGGGAAGTGCAACCCTCCCAAAAGCTGCTCCAAAGCCTGGCTATCCATCTGACTGCCCAAATAAAATGCAGCAACAATGGAAACAGAATTCATTAAAGAGACATGATTTTATCCTTGTTGGCCTAACCTCAGTTCCTTGTACATAGAAACCTTCCATTTGTGAGCCTGGACATTAACAGATGAGTTATTAACTAGCCATAGCTAATTATAGATAGCTGCATCACCTTCTTAAAAGGGAGACATTGTCAAGGCCAGCTAGGGCCAAGGTTGAGGTCTCTTGGAGTTAATTTTATTCTAAAAACCACTCAATAGAAAAGATTTTGTTTTACCTTCAGCTTCCACTGAAAATCAATTTTATGGTAATTTGAACAGTTTCCTAAAGTGTTTGCAAAACAACCATCAAAGCACGGCAGAGGTAAAACAGGTTAGTCTGTCTTCATTGTCTGAGCTGGCACTGAACAGCATGTATCGGTGAGAAGGAAATCATTAAGCCTTTAAACTTCCTTTCATTTAGATGATATACAATATTGTTAATGAACACAGTTACGGGCATTTGCCTTCCCCAGCTGTATGACTTTTTATTTAGTACCACACTTCTAATCTTCCCACAGACTTACAGAATTTTTATCCCTGAAAGGAAGCAAGACCTCCCTCACTGATGAAGATTTACTTTGCTAATGCTTTTTGATGAGGCAGGAACACAGCGTGGAGGAATTAAAGCAATAATAAAATAAACATTTCTACCCACAGAAAGAGGAACCCACCCCCCCAAAGCACCCCTTGTTCATGGGTGTCCTGCCTCAGGGCCACACCAGAGCCTTCGATCCTCCTGAAAATACTCAGCAGGGAGGGCAGAGCAGGGTTTGAATGGTGTAAATGGAGGGAGCCGGGTGAGTTCTGAGGTGGTGGAAGCCAGTGTTGATGCTTGGACTCTGAGCCAGTGCTGATTTAGCAGTGAGAAACAGGACCTCTCCAGAAAGTCTCCAAATGAAGACATGTGTGACATTAGCTAAGGCTTTCTAATTAACGGAGAAAACAAATCTGCTCCACCCCAGGCAGCTGCAGCTCCAGCCAGCATGTTACTTATTAGCTCAAATTATTATTATTATAAAAAACACTTGACTTTCTTGTTCAAAAAGTAAAAAGGGATTAGTGGGGTCTCTCAGACAGCTCTCCTCAGACTAACCTTCAACATCTCAGACAAAGCCTCAACCAGAACAGAGACTTTCTCAGGGCATGGACAAAACAGATCCCATACGGCTGCAATAGAAAGTCAAAGGCAATACTTGACATGGCACTCAACTCTGTTTGCTGACTTTTCCTAATGCATACAATAAAATTCAGCCCAAATATGTCACTGCTGCCAATTACCCAGGGCAACAGCCGGACCCTGGAGCTGGTAAATCAATGGAGACGCCAGGGAAAGCTGCTTTCCCCAAACGTGAAGTAGGTGGAAGACCATGAATGTGAGAAGCACACCAGGAAGGATTAGGGGCTGCAGAACAAAACGTGCTGGGAGGGCTCCAAGTGAGTGGGTCCCCTGTGGCCACCACCTCTCCTTGGGCTTGGGCTTAACCCAGGGCTACACAAACCTGTCCCTGGGGAGGCTGCACCCCAGCCCACTCCCACCCTGAGACCAGAGAAGAGGGGGATGACTCATCAGCCAAATGAGCATGCCAGGAAACCCCCATAGGAAGTCTGGGCTTCAACAGCCAGGGGATGGGGCTGCCTGGAATGTCAAAGCCAGCTTTCCCCAGGGCAGCAAAGCTCCGGGCTGCGTGGGAAGGGGCAACCAGGGATGGTGTTGGCGTTTGATTAAAAATTATTTGATTGGCAAATACAAGGTGCCTGGGACTTGGTAGATAACAAGCCACAGCTTAGGTGTGAAGAGCACTCTTTAACCTGAAAGTATTTTCCTGTTAAGCAAACTGCATCATACACATCCCTATCTCTGCCAGCTCTGTTCACAGACTGAAGCTGTTCCCAGTTTGGATGGCTGAAGCACTGAAATAAGTGGAATCCAGTAATTTGTATGGAAATGCTGAACAGCAGTTGGTGGTTTTCATCAGCCAGGCCCACCACACGTGGCTGGGTGCTGTGCAAATGCACTCCTGGGGGTAGCAACACCTTTTGGGATACGGCCTGAGTTTGGAAAATGGCTGAGCCTTTTCCACGGTGGTTTTCTCACCTGTTCTTCAGTCTTATGGAGAAAAGCTCTGCCTCCCAAAGAGCCTGCAAAGGACTGCAGTGTTTGCGTCAGGAGGATTTTGAGGAGTGTGATGTTCCACCACTCCCCTTCTGGGCTCTGCGGCCCTGTGTGGTGTGTAATGGTCCAGAGAAAATCAATTGGACACTGCATTTGAGAGATAAGGATTGGGATATTATTCTGAATAACCTGGTGACCCCAATCAATCTCTGTCCCCAAACCTTCTGAAAGTTTGATACTCTAGTCTGCAATTAAGCCTCCACAACTAAGAACTGTATCAGATGTTCCAGTTAAAATTATTTTTGATTTATTTTTGGTGTTTATATTTATTTTTTTATTTTTTAATTTTTTTATGAATGTCATGAGATATTTATTTTTGATGAATATCATGAGATACCAGCCAGTGCATTTAAAGGCAGACCACAGGTTTTGCCTGACTGGTGCATGGTCCAGCTAAGACTTGGAGTTATTTTTCACCTGCTTCTTAAGTTCTCAGCATTTTTTTAAGCTGGTAAAACTAAAATAAACTGTGAAATCCCTCAGACTTCCCTTGTGATACTGACTCTGGGAAAAGAACTTAAGCCAAACTGTCACAGTGGAAAGAAGAGAGCTTGAAATGTGAAGGGGTATGAGAACAAGGAGGGAGCAGGGCTAGGATGATGCTGGGCGCTGCTCTGGCTGCACTTATTCCATTTGAATCAAGCAAGAAATCATACCTGGTGGGAATGGCTGCTGCTCAGGGCAAAGCAGATGCTGGAGACAAAGCCAAGTCTAAAGAACAAGTATTGAACACAAAGGTTAATTCCTCGGATAATAACATTTCTGCTAAGCCAAACCTAAGCCTGCTTCCTGCTCTGGGATGCCTCTGGGACAGATGTTCCCTGCAGTATACGCTGCTACTGCAGGTAGTGAATGCTCTCCTTGTGTGCTTTTGGGCATGGTTAGCAAGGGACAAGAGAGGAATAAATCCTGTGCTCATCAGGCAGTGTGAGGGCACACAAGGAAGATGCTCTCCAGGGGATGCACAGAAAAACTCTTTCCCATCACTGCTGCCTTCAGATATGGCTGGGGCACTCCTTGGTGCAGCAAATTCATACACATAGGGTCATCCTACCCCAAGGGCCAGACTTTTGGCTCTGTACCATGCAGCAGAGCCCTTGAAAGCCTTTCCCTGTCTGCTGGGCAGCTCAGCCCAGAGTCTCCCCATAACTCCTGCATATGCATCAGTCACACGGTTGGCCACACAGGGTCTGACCCTGAAGTCCCCAGGGCACTTTTTCCTGGTGGTTATTAATGTTGGTGAGTGATGCCCATTTACGCACCCTGCACAGCTGGCTCTGCCTACACCAAATCCCCACGAGCTGGCCCGTCCAGGGCAGGGGGGAGAAGGGGCCGTTGGCGGGAAGGTGTTTTTCATCACCCCAAGAGTTGTGTCTGATGGCATTGTCAGAAACAGCAGGTAGCAGTGACAGGCAGGGTCATTCCCCTGCCCAGCCCCAGCCCCTATTGTGCCACCTTTCAGTGCGAGCGAAAGGTCAGCCCGCAGCCCCGGCTCCCAGCCTTCGCTTTTTTGTTACGATTGTCACAAGGTAAATTAATCAGATTTACGGCATTAAGCCTTGCCGTATCTTGAGCCTTTCAGTCCTTTCTGCCCCCAAAACTTCCCTCGTATGAACAGGCGCTTTGTTTATCCTTGCCCATACAATCTTCATTTGGTGATGGGGGAGCGGTAGAGGGACAAAGACTGGAGGAGAGGACTGCTGTCTGCAGGTACCCCATGTCACAGTGCTCACCACCCAAAATACTGCTGGGTCCATTGCTTCAAATATTTCTCCTGGCTAGCCAGCTGAGGAAGATCCAGTTTTCAGAGCTGCAGTGCCACTAGCACATCTTTTGGGAAGAGTTGCTGCCCCTCCAATCAATAAAAGGCGAGAGCAATTCTGCAGCAGGGCCAAGACGCCGCCACCGTGAGCACAAAGCACAATTTATGTCCCTCCAATGTACCTACAGCATATGGGACCACTTACACAGTTGTTTGCCATGGTCAATGGGGCTGTTGAGCCATTGGGGAGCTGGGTCTTATTTCACTTTCTGACGGGGATTTGGAAATGACGGGCCCTGCAGCCAGCACAGGGCTCCCCAGCCACGCTCCCAGCGTGAGCCAGCAGCGAGGCCGGGTGGAGGTGACAGGTATCTTTATCCCACCACCCAGGAGAGCTCCAACATCCCGCTGGCAGGAATTTGTCTGCAAATTTTCCCCCATTGAAAGGAATGAGGTGGCCGATATGATCACTTGATTAAGGGGCAGGCGAGGGACACTTCAAAGCACTGTGCTCCAAGGAATTCCCTTCCCTTTGGGAGACTGTGATCCACTTCTCCCCTCTGTTTCTCACTCACAGGATCTCACATCTACAACTGCCAGTTTTGTCAGTAAGTCTCATTTCTGCAGAGTATACAGCTTAAAAAGACCTATACCTAATCCAGCCATATGGAAAAGCAATCTTTAAAGAAACAGCGTTGAAACTCAGGGTAATAAATGGAACTGCAGTGAAACTCACAGCCAGAGTGGGAATGGGTGGGAAACAGTATCAGTGACCTTATCTTCTGTAGGTGCATTTGATTTTGATTTGATTATCCTCAGGGCAGCTCATAACCGTGAAACATAAAATACATTAATGCATTTGTTTTGGGCAATGGCATGCAGATAAGAGGAAGATTATACACCACATTTGGATGCTGGGTTTGTCTTGACTTTTCTGCTTCAGGTTTTCTAACTTTTGCACAAAAAAAGAGCAAGATGATGGTACATAGAGTGTACATTCAAATGACCTCTCCATAATCAGAAAACTTTGGGTGTGTATGTAAATTTAAAAAGGAGAACCAGATTGATATCCTAAATTCTCATCATCCATCATTCTTTGCAAAAAGAGCTCTTCCCAGAGACAGCTGGCAGGCTGAGTGCCTTCCCTCCAAAAATAAGCAGCGTGGGTGAGTTTGTACATAATCTTTTGGCCTGGTGCTCATACACAACCAAAGACGTCTGTAACTTTTGGAGTGTGACTGGTGTCACATTGAGTGAAAAATGAGACCTTGTGGTGAGCTGAGAATCCTCTGTGACCCAGAGCCGGTCTGTGGATAAAGCCAGCAGCACTGCTTCCTTCCCCTGCATGGGGGCTGGCCCCCACAACTCCTGGCCATGCCCCTCCTCCTGCAACCCTGAGCCTGTGACTCATTAAAACTGGGAGGACTTCAAATATCTGGGTCGGATCTTCCTAAAGAGCAGGAGGGTGAGCCTGGCATGAAACCGTACCTCTGCTGAGTGTCCTGGGTGCTGGCTGCAACAATTCATCCCTAGATAAGATTTGTTGAGAGAAATTAATGAATTTTTAATGAAAAACGTGGGACAGCTTTGAAGAGGAGACTGATTTGTTTTATTGTCACTCCCTATGGACACTCTCCCACTGGGAAAGCTGCCGGAATTCTCTACCTCTGCCCATCGAGCAGAGCTCTACCTGCTTCACAAGGATGAGGTGTTTGCAACAGGTTTTTTTGCATTTTCAGATGAAAAAGCCTTAATCAGTACAACATATTTCCTAAAAGAAGAAGAAAATAGATGTGAGTCATGCTTTTAGGCATACATCTACTTAAATGTTTTGCCAGCATACATAAGCTACAATCATCATGGTGATTTCCTCAACATTAAAAAAAAGAAGAGGAGGGAAAAACAGGCACTCCCCACTGTGCATGAATTTAAAAAATGGTGTCATTTTTTTGGCTTTGTCATTATTTTCATTTCCCTCTTCTCCCTCTCCCCTAGAAATTATCAAATCATTAAAATGATTTAAAAAATAGCGAAGCAGATGTCTGGCCTGTTTGATCTCAAGCCTGAATACGGAAGAAAAAGGAGTCAAGATTCTGATTATGGAAAAAAAATGTAGAAGAGAGGAAAAAAATTTTAACAGGAAAGTCATGAAGGAGAAGATTTGGCTTTGATCTCCACACTGCACTGGCTTCACTGGGCGGGGGGCTCTGCTGAGCAAAGCTGGGCTGTTGTGTGGCTGCTTCATGGGATCACAGGGGCAACACTTCACACCATCTGCTCAAAGGCAAGCAAGTCACTCTGAGCAAGATTTCCATCCTTTGGCTATGAGAAAGCAAGCAAAATACATATTTGATGCTGCAGAATGAAGCTAGACCTCAAATCACAGATGCTGTTTTGACTTCTACACAACTAGCCTCCTGCAGCTGAAGGAGGCTGATTAACAGGCTGCAGCCTTGGTTTGCTTAATCATTTTAGTTCCTTATTTGGATACCCTCCTCTTTCCCTGCTGCAGGGAATCCAGAGGGTAGGAAACAACCATTAGGAATCAGAGCAAAGGCAGCAAAGAAGGTTAGCAGGCATGCAAAGCTAACCTGCTCACAGTGCTCCTGGTGATTTTCAACAGCAGAAAGTATGCTGGCAACAACAAGGTGTCATTTCTCATGGACTCACTGCTAACAGAGTCTCTGGGTATGTTGGACAGAGATTGAGATTTCGGCCACTTACATTGTCACCAGATCTCCATTGCTCTTTTACCTTAGAAGAGATGTCATTTAAATCAGTCTCTGAAGGCTGCTTGAATTGCTTTCTATCTTGAAGGAAAATTATAAAATTATGAAGATAGCGTGAGAGCATGACATATTACTCAAATCCATCCAGAATTTGTCAGCTCTGATAAAAATGTAAGTGGTACCACAGTGTTTGAGATTGCAAGTTCCTCCAACCTCAATGCCCCCCCAACACACTCCAGCCCTTTCCACAGCGAGATGGAGAAACAGGACAGGAACTGTCTCCTGTACCAGATTTTGTTTGTCTGAGAAGCAGTCATAATCAGAAGAGACTCCAGTGAAAATAGTCCAGTCTTGCTTCCCACACCTACTCCTTCCTGAGCTATGGGTTTTACCTGCTGCTTGCACAGCCCCCTCTGAGAGTCCATCTCAGATGTTTCAGAAGGAGAAAGAAGCCACACAAAATGTGGAGGTGGGGAAATCTATGCCACAGAGATCCCACCTGCATGACTGGCAGTGATGAACGCAAGCTGTAAGGCATTGATCTTCATATGTCTTCCAGGCATAATTTAGGATTCAGCATCTTAAAGTCTACGTGGCTGAAAACAATAGATTCCTTCTTTTTGTCAAGGCAGCTCCAGAGGACAGAAGAGGCTGCTGGGATGTCTTGGGCACCAACACCCAATGCAGCTTTTTCTGCCAGCAAATCCTCTGTGTGTGGTGACTGTAAAGAGCTGCAGGTGTCTACATCCATGTAGGGCTCCTACAGAGAAATTCTTCTTCTCAAACATTTCTGTGGAGCCAGTTTCCAGGAGATGATGCTAGGGGAGAGTGATCCTCCTGCAGGATCCATGTTATCCAAACTTTTCTGCCCTTCAGGTGTTGTATGCAAACAGCTTCTCACCAGCCGCGGCTGCCTCTGCCTGTTGGAAAACTTGCCAAGAGCAGTTTGAATGAGAGCAGACCAGTCCTGACAATCTGCTGCTTGGCAGATGCAGATGAGATGCTTGCAGGCATCTCATTTTCCGACTGGAAAAGTCTTTTACCTTAGCCCTGCTGATGAAAATTAATTGAAGACACATGTTCACAAGACCCAGAGGATATCTGTGTAAGCATTCAGTAAGAAGATCAAGACTAACTCACACCAAGAAGCCATGTGCTTAACCAGCATCACCTGTACTTCTGACTGCAGACATGCAGGAGGTGGCCTCGGGGTGCCAGGACACCCAGGTTTCATATTAGCCACACAGGGAACAGCCCTGACTGTCCCTGGGTATGTTTTCAGCCATCACCTCCATGGAGATGCAGCCACTGCAGAGCAGACAGCGGCGTTTGCTGAACGACAGGAGCAGCCTCTGATTGGAGAGGGAACCCAGATCTACTGGGACAGGCAATGGCATGAGCAGAATGCAAGAGCAGGCAGCTAATACAGAAGATGAGCAAAGCAGACAGTAACTGCAGCTACCCAGAGCTGTATCAGCTGGGAGGTGTTTCCAGGCTCGGTGTGGGCTGTGGTGAAACTTTCAGAGGGATGACACCTGGCAGCCTCCTCCCTGTCTTTGGACTGTCTGTCCCAGCCACGTGCCCTGAGAAGTTGGCTACAGCTGGGAGGGTCCGATGGCCCTGAGTCAGCTGGGGAGTGCAGACACCCTCTGTGAGGTGCCAGCCACAGAAAGGGCCCTTCCAGAAGGTCAGAGCAGGGACAGATGGAAAATGGTCTTTATTTAGCTTGGAAAGCTTTCCTTTTGGGTGGATCTAGCATAAAGGTGGGGTTCTCTCCCGCACCCTTTCCAAAACAAGGCAGCAAACAGAACAAAACTAAAATAAGAAAGCCTCAATCACACCTGATCAAACAGAACATTTAACTCAATCTAAGAGAAAAGATTTTGTTTCCTTTTCATGTGTTTCACTTACAGTATTTTTTGGTTGGTTTGTTTTTTTTAATTCTAAGCTCATGTATTCATTTCAAAAATAGTAAATTCAACATTTCACGGAGGGACAGCAGATCAACATAATACACAGAACTTTCTCAATTCAATGTGTGTTATATTCTTTTTTAGTGTTTATTTTCTATCTTTTTTTCCTCCCAAATTATCCATTGAATGTGATCCTAATTCATAAACAGCCCCTGCCGCTTTGAGCTTGGCCACACTGCTTTTCCACTGGACCAGTGACCAACTCAAGATGTCAACCAGTGTTACCGGTGAGAAAAGGGATCTTCTGATATTTCACCAGCATTTCTGACACTGTCTGGGAAGTTTGCTCACTGGCCTGCCTAAAGTAAGACCAAATTTTTAACACCTGAAGGTCTCAATTTGGGCTTTTGGGCAGCTGAAGAGAATGTCCTAAGCTGTGAGGGTGGATGAACCAGCACTGATATACTGCTGCAGCCTTGGTCCTGCTGGTGGATGCTTCCCACAAAGGGACAGAGTAAGTAGAAAATATGGATTTTGCCTCATCAAGGCTCACCAGAGCTCATCTGGAGGCCTCCTTGAGCAGTCCAAGGGAGACCTGTCTACTTCGAGCTAGTTTGCACATGAAGTTGAAGCAAGTTAAGTCCAAGTGTCAATTTAAGCACGGTTGATCAAAGCACACAAACACAAGCCAGCATTGCTCCAAGCTAAGAATTCACCCTGCTGTCAAGTGTCTCCTCAGCACCTCTCCCAGGCACTGTGATCTTTCTGTGGCTGTCACCAGCTGAGAGCCAGAGCACAGAGGGGATCTTCCACTGATGGTGCCTTCAACACACACCGATGAGCACAAGTGAGTCTAAAACTGGGGAAGGCTGGGAGGAAGCACTGGATCCCCCAGCCCTCCTTGCCCCTTGGGCAGCAGGAACAGCAACCCCTCCACTTGCTGCTATGGGGAACATGTGCTGCACAGACATGGCTGAAAAATGTGGTGAGTACTCATCCAAAAACCCAGTGCAGAATGAACTGCTTTAAAACAGAGATTTTAAGAAAATAGTTTCATTGCTTGAAAAGCTCCTAGTCCCAAAATAAGAATTATTGCTCAGTTTCTGTAAAAAAAAGCAGTAAAAGCATCAAATCCCAAATGTAGGCTTTATTCAACTATGTTTCTATAGAAAATACTTCTCATTTTCCTGTCTGGTTTGATGCTGAAAACACCTGGTCTTGCTCATTGACAAAAGTGCACCTCATGGACCACCTCTCACTTCCAAGGAATACAGCACTGGATACTCAGCCAGGAGCATCTTTGCACCTCTGCGTCCTATGGATTTTGCCACTGGCTTTAAGGGTAGCAAGACCCAGCATAGCACCCCCAACACAACATTTGGAACCAGTTTGCTCTGCATCCTGCTCCTCACTTGTTAGGGATTAAGAAGGAGAGGCGTTTAAAGCTATGGGCTGGTGGGATGAGCTGGGGCTGTCTCTGGGGTGCAGGAGTGGCTGGAGGCAGCCCCAGGGAGAGAACTTAGAGACAGAAGCACTGCCCCTGCCAGCAATGTGTCCCACAGCACAACACTGTCCCCGTCTCCCAAGGGTTTGTACTCCAGCTTCATCTTCAGAAGCCTCCTCAGATTGCAGGAGGCACCTCTGCCCTGGGTCATGGGCAGCACAGCCCCTGCTTTGGAAAGGAAAACCCTTACACTGCCAGCTGGTCTAAGGCACAAGAGCCTGCATATCATGCTGCAAAGCTGCTGCTTGAGGCCTGTTTAATACCCTTACATCAACAGCTTCCTCCTCGTTCTCACAGGCACGAGTGATGTAAATGCAGTCCAGCCCACAGCACAGGAGTGTGTTCTTGGCCACAGCAGCTGCAAGTGGTCTCCCAAAGCACAGATAAAGCCTGAACCACTTGGACCTTATAGCTGGGCCAAAGCCATGAGCAGCTTTGGGAAGTGCTCAGTATTGATGCTCGCATCTGGGCCAAAATTATCCTGGCAACAGTATGCTCCTGGCCCTGCCCCAAGCAGCACCCTCCCCAGGCAGGTCCAAGGGGCCTGGGATGACATCTCTGCTGAGCTTTGATGGGATGTCTGGGGGCACATCACAGGCTGCAGAGGAAGAACTGCTCAGGCCTGCCAGGGTGACTTCTCCCCTCCACACTGCAGGCCTCCCTTTGGGATTGCAGAGTGAAAACCAGTTCCATCTACCCATCTGCTTCTGCTCCTT
The DNA here is from genome assembly GCA_013397055.1 of Pachycephala philippinensis. NCBI lineage: Eukaryota > Metazoa > Chordata > Aves > Passeriformes > Pachycephala > Pachycephala philippinensis. Next base: position 66,708 of record VWZT01014931.1, read on the forward strand.
CCTCACATGCTAGCAGCCATTCTGCTGCTCAAGGTGGCATCTGAGCCTGCTTCAGAGCTGAAGCAGAGGCATATGAAAGCTGAGTTATGGAGAGACTCCTGACAGGCTGGCAGCAGTCTCAGTGACTCACTAACTTGTGATTTCCTCTGTGGTGGTTTTCCAGCACAGCTGCTCCCGGCCGCAGCACATGGCGACTGCTGGCAGAGTGAGCACCGTGTCATTTCTCAGAAGGCTGGGCTATGTGGGCAACCTGTGCATTGCTCATGCAGATCCCCACAACAAACTCTAGTAATTGCCTCAGAGGATAACAGGCCATAAATCTGGGCAGCTGCACATGTGAGGCACGCATGGTCTGGCTCCTGGAATCAAAGCGCGTGTGTTTTTGCTGTTTGCAGTGGCTGAATGTGTTTCTCATTCTGGATTCCCCTTTCCAGAGGAAACTCCCTCCATCCCCCTCACTTCTCTCATCCTCTTTACGAGAGGACCTCAGGCACTCTGGAAACACTGGAGAGGTTTACACCACTCCTGTGAGACATCTCACGACTTCTTCGTGCCATTTGACACACGAGGAAGCTGCACACAGTAATTTTTTACATAGAGCTTGCAGGAGATGCTGAATGAAGTAAGTTATAATTTTTTGGCTTCCTGGCCCCATATTTTTTTTCTCTAGGTTTGAAATCATAGCATTTTTGTTGTCCACAAATTTGATTACGAAACACCCAGACTGCTTGGGTTACAAGCTTATTTGCAAACCTGAAACTTAGTTCTAGGGTCACAGACCTATTTTTTGCAAACTCAAGGCTAAGGTTTGAGTGAAAGAAGAAAGAAATCTTTTTCCTCACAACTCTATGGAAGAAAAAAAAAGAAATTTAAAGAGGCTTTGTCAAACAAAACCTAACCTGGCCAGTCCAGGAACCCCACACAAAGGGGCATTGTGCTCTGCTTAAGAAACAGCAAGTCCAGTCTGTCAAGACTGTGTCCTGTGCTGCCAGTGCTCAAGAAAGTTGGACTCAGGTAGCCAAATAACCTGATGACTTCATGTCTGAGAGCTGGGTAAAAAGTATCTTCCTGCCTCCTTTCCCTTCCCACTTATTTACAGAAGGGACTATGCAGGACAGATCAGACACACACACAGCTGATAGGAGCAGGAGAGGACAGAGTCAGGGGAGCAGGGTCAAGCACAAACCCAGCCAGTGGGACTGATCAGCAGTGGAACTGCAACAGGGGACCTGCTCACCCACAGGGCTGGCCAACTGTGAACACGGGGAGCAAGAGCAAGCAGGAAAACCAGCATGGTTGTTGAGATCAGCAACTGGAAGCACAAATGCACTGGGATGGCTCTGCTCTGCGGCAGATACACTGCAATACGCTGTAGTGCCCCAGGAGCCATCCTGGGGGTGGCACTTGGAGGTGTCCAGCATCCTGCTGCTCCTGGGGACATGGGCAGAGGGGAGTGGAATGCCTCTGCCTGGGCTGTCCCTCCCAGCTGCTCAGGGAATACCCCTGTGCCCTCTGGAGAATGCCACCCTTACTTCTGCAGGACTGCTGGGGTTTCCTGCCCTGATATGCTCTTGCATGTCCCTCTCTCCTCAACATCTAGCAGTGCACTCTCACATATTTAATTTGCTGCCTGAGAGTAGAGGGCACTAGAGCTCCAACAAAACACTGAGCAGGTATCTTAGCAGGGGTTTGCACTTTGGTGCCACAGTAAGGAGCCCTAGGAATGGACTCTGCCCCTTGGAACCAAATCAGTGCCTGTTCCCATCTGACAGTGACACCAACCCCACACAAACAAAAGCAGCAGCTCAGATCCCTATGCAGCTCGTGTCCATATCACCTGTATGGCATTCATGGAGGCTTTTATGAGCATCCTGTGAACCTGCAGCATTCCGAGGGCTGCCACCATCAAGATTTCTGTCCAGTCCATTGCAAAGACCTTCAGGCTAAACAAGTGACCTCCCAGAGTTGCACATGGCCTGGTCTCTCCCTGATTTGCTGTTTTTCCATAATATACCTGAGACTTCAAGCCATGCTTTAAATAAAACAGCTGTTCTGACCACTTACAAGAAGGCAGGGAATGTAGCCACACTTTTCCAGCCATGGAAACCACATGAAAAGCTCTACAGGCAACTTTCCCCAGCATTCTCACTCTCCTTCATACAGGCTAATCCCAAGAAAAGCTTGGCCAGAAAAAGATTTGCAGAGCTGCATGTCATAAATCCAGGGTTTCACTAACATTTGCCAAAGGGTTTTCCCTCTTCTAGCAGGGTGTCTAAATCATCCTTGATGTGAAGTTAGGGAACAAAAACCACCAGGTCTCTATAGTCAACAGTATTTCTTTTCTGTTTCTTCCTGATGAAACTGTTAGTTGGATTTCCAAATCCCTCAGAGGAGGATCCTTCCTATCCCTTACTTTTCATTCTTTCTGATATTCTTCCCTTTTGTTTTCAGCTTTTGGGTTGCATTTTACTGCTGTCAAGCATAGCAGAAATACTGTTTCATTTGTAGTTCTAATTACCTCTCTGGTATCAATACAAGACTGTTCATCCAGTCTGGTTTGTAGTCTGTGAAAAGTCCCCGAGAACACAGCAGGATGAAACCTGTAGGTCATACAGGAACAATTTTAACTGTCTAAAGAGCCAAGCAGAAAACAAAGCCTTTTCTACCAGGTTTCAGGAAAAAGCTACAGTTTTACCAGGGAATTCCATCTCCATGGGTGAATTTATAGGTCATTTAAAAAATATAGAAAAATAAGCACTTCCTGCCTAGAGATCCCTGAAATTGAAAGCACTCCCACCACAAGCACTGCTTTTTCAACTGAGCTAACATTGTGCTATGGAAGTGAAAATGGAGGATGTGGGACATTTAACAGGACTAAGGTTTGGGGCTGCAGCAAAACCTGCTGAGAGGTTCCTGTATCATAGCTCAAGTGGGCTGGCTACATAAGACAGACCTGTGGTGCCAAAGTAGCCTCCAGAAGTTTTGGGGAAAGGACTGGGAGCACACACAGGCTAGATATGGACTTTCTGGGCTTGACAGAGTGAGGGCACAAGTCACCCATTCAACTGAGCAGCAGCATGGCTTGAGGAGAGGGGCTTGATCCCGGGGGTTTGTCCCAAGGCCTTGGAGGACCCTGGGATTCCCTCCAGAATGAGGGGTGGCTGTCAAACTTTTGCTGTGCCCTGGCCCACACCCTGGCCATTTCCACCTTTTGTAAAGGACCTGGATGGATCCATGAAGCCTTGGGGACTTCATTTCCTACTGTGTAAGAGGTGAGAAGGATGGGTTTTGTTCAGCAGCTGGGCTGACTAGGACTTTGGGGCACACTGAGAGTGGGGGGTTGCAGGCTGCTGTGCCCTCCCAGGTACCAGTCACCTCTCCCATGTCAGTCTCTTTTCCACCCGTGTAAAAAGCCCATGATCCACATGGAAAAAGCATAATTTGCTACTTTAATAAGGCCATTACCAAATGGTTTATTTACTTCATTATGCACTACTTGCTTTCTCCCTTGCTTTTGGGCTCTGTGAGTAATTTTTCTCTCTCTGGATTAACAAGATTTGTTTTTCTGGTAGATGCAGTAAAATTGCATTTTGTTCCCGCTCTATTATCTGGGCTTCCTACTTGCCATTAAGCCTGTTCATCATTTTTAATGGCTGTTCCTTTCTCTCCTCACAACAGGATGGATGAGGAGTACAGCCATATCCTGAGCGACCAAAGACCTTCCTCTCAGAGTTGTTCCAGAGCAGGGGCTCATCAGTAGCTGCCACACTGTGATTACTGCTCTGTGTCAGCTCATTTACCCCCTCTTGCCCCTTTCCCACAGCAGTGCTTTTGTCATCTCATCTCTAGTAACAGAACCAGGCCTAACACTCTTTTTTTGCCCCAAACTGGTGTTACACAAAGCTGATTTCATGTTTGGAGGCAAAACTCATACTCTTCTCCTTGTATTTCAGCTCAGCTGTGAGAAAAACCTGTGGAAGGCGGGAATGTGTGTGACATGGGAAAGTGTGACAGCAGTCAGAGGTATGTCCCCTGCAGCAAACCTGGCTCCAGTGTGGTCTCATGCAGCGCTCAGCCCCCTGCAGTGAGCTGCTCTGCCAGGGCTGGCTTAAAGGACAGACCAAGCAGGCGTCTACCCACCCCCAGGAAAAGCCTGGGCTGCTAAAAAGCAAGCTTGCTGAAGTGAAAATATTTATTCTCAATTTCCTGTTAAATTTGGCAAGAACAATGAATTTTTTCTTGCAGTATTTTATTAGGAGATAGGGATTTAACGGGAAAACCCAGCAAAACATAATCTGCCTCCCCAGGAAACAGGGTAAGTCCAGGGCGAAGTTTCTCTCTCACAGCTTTAACAAGGACATATCCCTCGACTTTACCCTTGGACACTGTGGAGAAACCTCTGATCCAGTGGCTGGAGACACGACTTCACAGCCAGAGGGGCCTTAGCAACAAGCCCCTCAAAAATACCTAAGGAATGGCATTTAGGGAAATGAACTGCCTCTGGCCAGAGCAGCTGCAGCACTAAGGTCACCACGTAAGCCCACTCGCCTGGCACTGCCCTGGTCTTTCCAAGTGAGTCAGACTCACAGCCAAGCTTTCAGACAGCAGCATAAATGCAATCCTGAAACAGCCCCTGGCTTGCAGCAGGCTATGAGGGCAAAACACAGTGGCTTCTTTTCTAGTTGGAAAAAAAAGCTAAAGTGAAATACCTTCATGTATTTCACTCTGACAAAATTGATAAGTTATTTCTTTTCCCTACTTTCCTGTAAAGCACCAGAATCAAGTTAAAATAGGAGTGTACATCAGTGACCCAAATGTGACAACAGACACTGGGGACCTCCCCACTTTGGGTTGGTTTTAAACCTAGTGCTTTGTATGAAATATTACAGTGTGATTAATCATAGAGTCAATTAGGCTTTGATCCAGCTGCAGATTTATCCACTCAACGGTTAAAACTGTCCTGGTTGCTAATGACCTCCTAGTAAGACAGGTACTGGTGTTTTGTTCTAATTTAGATCATTTAAGTCCTACCTCAAGCTACTAACATGAAGTGAAGGCTGGTTTGTAACACAGGGAAGCAATATAAAGCTATCAGCATTCATTTTGCATTGGGCAGTATGAAAACTGTCACACTTACCATGCCACCACCCTGTAGGATGGGTCAGAGGAGCAGACACTGCATGTACTCCCCAAAACACAGTTCATCTCAGAAACACTTTTGATAGCTCCCTGCCATCTCTTTTCACCCAAGCACTTCACCTTCCGCAAACTCTTCTCCTCAGAGCCTTTTCTCTTAGGAGCCTAAGATTACTTGCAGTAGGAGAGGGCAGTGAGCTAGAGATTCCATATCTCCAGAGACACCCATGAGTCAGTCCTGGATCAGATGCCACCCACAGAGGTTTATCTCTATTTTCTATTTGGAGCCTCTCATTAAAGTCAATCACTTTTCTGCTGCCCTGAGAATGATCTCAGAGACTGTCCTCTCACCTCCCTTTCTTCTCATCCCTAACCCAGAAGCTTCTGGACTGTAGTCAAGGAAAGAAAGCTCCCATCCCCACAAGACTTCCCTATCTCAGAGCAACCCATCTCCCTTGAGGGCAGCAAACCAGACTGCTTCCACTGCCCCTGCCCCAGCACCTTTCGTAGCCAGTACTGCAGTAACTCGCCTTTCTCAGCTGAGATCAGCTGCTCTTAATGCAACACACCCATGGGCCTTATTCTCCAATTTTGCAGTCCCTCCTCTTGGTTTAAACACAGCTGTTCACAGCAGGCACAGCTGAAGGTCAGCGAGATCTGCACATCTTGGCCCAACACCAAGTGAACCCAGAGCACTGCATGTGTCACCATGCGGGAGCTCACCCTGCTCACACCTTGCAAGCACTCTTCCTGCACTAGGGGAATTTTGTTACTGCCCTCCTCAAAGACTGATCCCACCTTTTATTTCAACAAGCAGAGAATGAATGCACCAACTCAGAGCCCTTTTAGCAAGCAGCTGTGTGAATACTGTGGGTCCTGCAGGAAATTTGGGGAGCACTGGCAGATGCACAGCATGGGGGGAGAAAAGGGACTTGCAAGGAACCAGGATTCATTTGGGAAATACACACCCATCCCTCTGGCAACTCAGGGGCTGCCAAATAGCTCACTCTGTTACCAGGAAAGCAGCTGGCTTGTGCACAAGGGAAGAAATCCTGCTGCTACCTGGGAGCTTTCCACTGCCCACTGGGGAGAGCAGTCAGGGCTTTGTGCACAGCAGGAGAGACCATCAGTGGACTCTCTCCCGAATTTCCAGCTGGCATGGCCTGAGCCAACATAACCCTGTTCCCCAAAGCAGTGTGTCTCTGTGGGTAGACTTGGAAGGTCAGGCTGTGCCACCCCTTTCTGGCGGCACTCCTGCCCCTGGGGCCTGGCTCCAGGGAGGCTGTCTGTGCCCCGGGGTGCCACTGCCATGCAGGCAGGGAGGAATTTTTCACCTTTACTTAGTTTGCTGGAAACCAATTGTGAATACAATGGAAAGTTTCATGCTGTGCGAAAAACTCCTTCCCATAAAGCAAACATCTACAGATGGAAAGTTTTCATCCTGTCTAATGCCAGCGCTGGGAAAATAGGGCTGCACAGCCACACCAGGAAAGAAAACCCTGCAAATTACTGTGCCCAGGACATGAGGGAGAGAAGACAGGGAAGCAAGTGTGGTGGACAGAGACCACCCTGTGAAAGTCCCATCTACACCTGTGGCCCAGTACACTCCCATGTGCAGTCCGAAGTGCAGGTCTTGGTCTGTGTGACCTGGATGGGCTGATAGTGTGGTGCCTTAATTTGAGAGGATCCCCCCTTTTCAACTTCATCGATTTTGTGTATTTAATGGCTTCAAAGACACTTGTGCTAATGGGCTAACTCTTACCTGTTGAGCAAGATAACCATCACCGTGCACCAAAGCCTGCAGCAAAGTCAATATTGACCGAGCTGCCCTGGCTGCCTCCTGCCTGGCCGGGACTCCCAGGTGTGCAGCAAGGTTCTCCTCCAGGAACAGCTCAGGTGGGGACCAGTGGAGATTAAAACCAGGAGCTGCAGAGCGTGTTAGACAGGAACAGTGAGAGCAACGTGGGGTTTCACAGCTCTCCAGACACAAGCAGCTCTGTTGGCTACCAACAAATGGGAAAAGCTGTGCATGCAAATCACTGTCAGACCAATGTATGCATTATTGATTTTAATAATCTGACACAAATGGAGACAGCCATGCAGTAATTATTCCCATATTACACGAAAACACACATAAGCCGTGGGACACGACAACTCTGCTGATGGAAACGATCTGTAGCTTTACTTTCTGCCTCATGCTATTTTTCACTTGTTCCTCTATCCCAAACACATGTTCATGCTCTAAGTGCTCTGAGGCTTTCTCTGCAGAACTGTCAGGCAGAAGGGCCAGTCCTAGGGGTGCAGACAGTCCCACTGGAGCCAGCATCAGCCCCTGACCCAAACATCACCACTGGCTGTGGTTCACCTCTCCCTAGACACTCACAGCACACCGCTCACAGGGGACCTGCAGCACGCTGGAAACACTCCCCCACGGTCAGACAAGAAACAAATAGAGGCAGGAGGTCAGATGAACCCCAGCTCTCCCAGAAGCACGTTGTGTGGTGCAGGGGTCTTGTGCACAGATGGAAAGGAAAGACAATGTTGGGTGGTTTAAGTGAGGAATCAAGCACTGCAAACAGCAGACTTTCAAAAAAGCAGCTGCTACAAATAGTTTGCAAGTGGCTTCTGCACTGAAACAGCACTTGAGCAGTCCTGAATGATAAATGTTGAAAGGAAAAGTCGGTTCAAAGAGAAACACTGGTCCTCCCACAGGAAAAAAACCCTTGGAGGGAAAGAGAGATAAAGATCATAAACAATTAAAGAGCAATGGTTATTGAGTATACTACCCCTATGATTAGAGCTCCTGAATCTGTTTATCAGGAATGGGATGGGTGCAATGAATACTGCATAGCCAGAAGCACCCAAATTGTTGATGAATCATGAAGGGCTCTGTCAAAACAGAGCTTGTCTACAAATGGAAATTCTAGTGTCCCTAGCACTACTGGCTGCTCCAAATAGGAAACCTGTACTGTTAATTTCATGGTAAGCATCTATGTCCAGCATTTAGCTCTGCCCTTCAGAGTTAAGACAGGAGAAGTGAGTTTGTTCAGCCAGAGCCTTTTCCGAGTCCACCACAGAAAACAGGATTTGTGATGAGATCTGTTTTTAGGTGGGACTGAATGGTTAACCAGTCTGATTAATAAATGCCAGAAGGAGGAAATAACAGGCAAGTTAAACAGAGGAGAAGAATGTCCCCCTACATGGCTAGATAGCAAACGTTTACAAGAATTCTGTGCCTTGTGGATAATTCTCCCCAGCTCTTATTTAACATTGTTTTAGAAGACATGATTGCAGCATCTCTGAAGTACAGAGGTGGTGGGATTTTCCATGTCAGCATGTTCCTGAGGTTCCCAGCCATTTCCTTCTCTCTTCTCACTTCCTGGAGGAAATGAAAGATGGGACACATGCCAGTTGGCAGAAGTCCTTACTTCAGCGGTACTATCTGATGAAGGATGGTTGGTCATAAAACATTTCTTTTGTTTCCTGGGAAAGTACTGTATTTTTATCCATTTACTGTTAAAATTTACAATTTTTAAAATTTAAAAATTGTAGGAAGCACCTGCCATTTTTCCAGCTGTGGCAGAACAGAGACACCCAAACACTTGTCTGGGTTTGTAAGGAGCTGAAGAGCTGTGTGCTGCAGAAAAGAGGGGTGATTCTAGGTATACGCAAAAAAAAAAAAGATTCCCAAGCCAACCAAAATAGTGGAACATCCAGTGGATGCAGGTTTGGGGGAAGCTTTTAATGCCTGTGATCCACACTAACCCATCCGCTACCCTTATGTGAGGATGTTTTTGAGTGTTTAGAAACTATAACCTCTGTTCTTCATGCTTGGGAGCAGAGTTCCAGGGTGTTACACAGAGCATGTCTGCAGTGAAGCTGACTGCAGGACAATGTGGAGGTGCAGGGACAATCAATGGTGCTGTCAAACTCTCTAGCTCAGATACCATCGGGGCAGATGAAGGTCCTCCTGGGCCATCTGTCCTGTCATTACCTTGCATTTTGGGAGCTCTGGGCCGCAGTGACAAGCCCAGGGGAAGCAGTTCCCAATTTCAAGTGACCCAGTGTTTTCACACACATGGCCATCACAGCACTGCCTACAGCACAGACCTGTGACACTGTTAATCAGGTTAAAGTCATGTAGGTATGTGGTGACTTAGTCCTTACACATATATCCTGGCTTTCAATTTTGTTGCAAGGATCTCTGTATAAAAAGCTGGAAAAGCAATAGGGTAACATGAAACTGAGCCTGTTCCTTCTAGAATTCCTGGTGAGTTTAGACTAGTAGAAACGTGAAAATATGCTCCATAAAATAGCAAAAAAGTCTGCTATTTCTAGAGATTTTTCTCCCCACACTGCCTACTTCAGCCTCCTCTCCCAGGCCAGACTAACAGATGGCTTCTGGCTGATTCTACCCACTGAGCTACTGAAACTGATGAACCGAAGGAAAGCCAGTGGGAAGTAACTCTGGGACTCTGTGGTCTATTTCTGCTACACAAAAGCCTATTGCTCCAGCTCCATCCCTAACACAAACGCAGCATGCCCCATCCCTGCATCCAGCAGCTGCCACGTGCTCTCCCCACACAGAGGATGATGCCTTGTGCCCGGCAGGCACTGGGGGGGACAGGCTCCTAGCTGGGCCAGGCTCAATAAAGCTCTTGTCTTATTCAGGCTTGTGCTCAGTTGCATCCTGGAGCTCTGGAGCCCTCTGCTCATCCTGACACAAACCTGGGAATGAAAAAGATGACAAGCCACAGGAAATTTTTCTGTGTGAGCAGAAAGGATGTGGAGATTTTTACTGTGCTCTTCCAGCTCAGAGAATTCTTCTAGAAAGGAAAGGTTAGAAACCGTTTAAGAACAATTGTTTACTGAGGTCTCAAATATCTAACAATAAACTCAACAGTAAAGTCAAAAAGGCAAAACTCAAGGTAATTGCTTGCACTGCCAACTGCTGCAGCACATGGAGAGCCAAAGGTGGGTGTCTAACCACCTTAGTGTCTAACCAAGTGGGAGATTGACACTGACCTTTAATTGCTGCAAAAAGTAAATAAGAAAGCTGCTGAATAATATGTTCAGTGATTTTTTTTTCTTTAGGTATGTGAACAGCTATTAATTTATTTTTGTTTATCTATTTGAAATATTTCTGTAGTTTGGTTGAGCCTTGGTTTGGAAGCAGTTTTTCAAGCTCAACACAAACATTTGATATTCAAAATTGGAATAGTGTGGGTATGTTGGATTGGACACGTAAACCAGGTGTCATGATTTCTTTGGCCAAATGAATGCAAATCTTGGAAATACTTCAAATGGTCTTTTTTATAGGTTTCAAACTCACTTCAGATAAACATTTGCTAGTAACTTCAAATTGACCACGCCAGTAAGCTCATTTGATAAAAAGGCAACAGAAAATGCATACCAAAGGACTGCAAGTACTGCAGTCAGCTCAAACACAGATCCAAGCAGACTGTGACACTAAGGAGAGCTCTGTCTGGTGGCACAAAAGTTCAGAGAGTCCTTTCAACAGCACTCATCATTGCCTTAGCCTGCCGTGGCTACAACGTGCTGAAATCTGCAGCACGCGTGCTGAAATCTGGGAATCACACGGCCCTGGCACTGTGCAGCTCTATCACCACAGGCTGTTATCACTGTGGATGTACCAAGTAACACTGCAAACGCACAGGGCCTGCCACAGGAAGGTAGTTCTGCATCAGAGTGTGCTCACGAACTCATCTGTTCTTCCAAACAAACTCATCCAAAGTATTAGTCACTCTGCCAAAGGATTGATCTATGCTATGACTGGGAACACACACATGCCTGGGCAGCACCAGCTCCAGTCCTGCAGTAGTGCCTGGGTGTCTCCTTGCAGGCTGCAGCACTTCCACATCATCCAGAAATTTTGCTGCCTGTAGTTTTAAGCACTTTGCCTGGCTTTCATTTCTGTGCAAAGCACCCACCTCACCAATGCACTCACTGCACCCCTCAGTCCTGTGGCTGAACAGGACCTACAACAGAAATGAGCCAGGGTTTGCAGAGATACTCATACAGTGAATGGACATTTTACATTTTCAGCCTAAAAATATATGTGTGCCAAAGTCCTTTTGAGGCTCTTTTCCATAAGCACTGTTTGCTCCCCATTGCCTGACTGCAAGGGAAGGTGGAGAAGCTCGTGCAAACATGAGATGACAGGATCTACTACTCTCATACAGTGCTGCAGCCCTTCCACAAACACCAAAAACCATGTAGACAACTATAGGAGCTTTCCAATGTCAGAAAATAAAGGAGCAAAGCCTCAAGACCAATGAAAATTTGTAAAATCTCTGAATGAAAAAAGCCTGTCCTCCTCAGAGCCTTCACCCTAAAGTGCCCATGCCCTCTGCAACCCCTCAGTCCCCAGCCCTGGCACCTGAGCACAGCCCTGCCAGGGAGGACGGCCCTGCATAAAACAGGGGCTGTAGCCTGACCGCAGGCAGTCACTCCTCATCCAAGAGGTGATGCTCAGAGCCCAGATGGCTCTGTTCATACAGCCCCTGGCTGGCCCTTAGTGACACACAGGGCCAGACACACCAGGCAGAGGAGCTGTAGGTGCAGTAAAAGCCACATTCACAATAAAATCTCCCGAGTGCACATTTTATCTCTCAGTCATAACATCAAGCTCCTTTCATTAGACACCTACCTTTTTATTTTCAGTCTATCTGTAAAAACATGAAGTCTTTTTTTGTGACATGGTGGAAACGAAAGCACACAGAGCCTGATATTTAAAGTGTAAGACATGTTGGTTTAATCCTGTCAGGACTTTAATGTAGATTATATAGGGACAGGCAATGACCAGAGGGAGGGAGAGAGGTGTAAATAATCCAGAGGAGTGTGGACTTGTTGGCAGGGTGGATTTATGTCCTGTCTTAATAAAGTGTCCTTTCATCTCTGGAACCTGGGCTCAGAAGCCAGTCTAGACAGGAGTTAATGGGGCTCCTTCTCCACTTACAGATCTCAAGGTTTCCCAACACTGAGAGCTCAATCAACCATGGATACTGTTTTTTACAATGAACTTTTAAACACAAGTTCTGACCATTCACTGAAAAGGGTCTGCTGCTAGGCCAGGAGACAAATTAAACTCACTTTCTACAGCTTTTTTATGTGATTACCACCCTAAGATGAAGCCAAGCAATTGTGAGCCTGTTGTAAAGAGATGGAGTAGGGCATGCCAAGAAGATATTGGCATGCATTGGTATGGACTGGGACTTGGTTCTGCCTGGAAACCATGCCCAGGAACATGAGTTACTCAGGGCAACACAGCACTAGGGCCTGCAGATGCTGAATTGTGTGAGGTCTCCTGTGGAGAAGGAAAATTGTTGACTTCTTTTCTGCTTGCAGTAAACCTTCCTTTCTGTTTATTTGTCTCTCTTAGGGGTGCAAAAGAGTAGGTGGTGATGGAGCATTCCAAAGCATTTCTTGGTAAAAGATCTGGGATTTCACTGGAGTGTGCAATCAAGAGAAGCAAAGCTGTGAGCAAAAATGTACATGCCCAATGGGATATAAAGCATTTAAGGCAAAATTCTTTGGAGAAAGGTTCGTGAAGGGTTATAATCTCTTGAACTCTTTAATTGCTTTTCCTGGGAAAAGGTCACATCTTAATCTCTCATCCCCAGCTATGGACAAGGACCCCCAGACGCAGAGAGATTCAGCTCCTAGTTTTACATCTGTTTAATTTTCAACAACAGGAGACAGGGAGCAGCAGGATGCACTGCCAGCTATTAGGGAGCCCTTTTATTATGCAAAATTTGGATCTTGTCTAAGTACAAGGCCTCCAATGAGTAAAGACAGAGCCAGTTAAAGGAAAGGAATAGGAGAACAAAGTGGTCTCCAAAGGCACAGCAAGAGGTAAGAGCCCACTCTATGCAGTGATGGACAATGTGACAGGTTCTCTTCCCAGGGTATTTCTTCTACAGACATTTGGACAGTACAGACAGAAGTGGCCAAAGAGCTTCCTTCTGGGAGCTCAGTAGCTGCTGGCTAGGCAGAAGGACTGTAATTTGTAAACTCTTAAATTAAGATATACAAAAGTCACAGGCAATATGTAAGCAGTCCTCTGCATGATATTTTATTCTCTTTATATAGCTTAGCACTCAGAATGAAAGAACAATGATGTCTCTTAGTGATAGTTGCCCTGAGCTGCCTGCACCATGCCCAGGGCAGCGGGAGCCCTCTCCTTCCTTCTCCTCTTCCCTGCAGGGTCACTTTATTGCAAAAGCTCACAGCTCTGCTCCATGAGGATCCTGTGCCTAGGGAAGGAAGGGTGGCAGAACCTTTGTGTTTGAGGAATGATGGCTGCAGGACCATGGGTGATATGCCCAGCTCCATTCATTAAACAGCAATTGCCCTATTTGCCCCAACACAGGAATCTCCTGGGACTGGCTTGCAAAGCAGGAGCCACTGCCAGAGAACGTGATTTAAATGAGCTCCAGACCAAAACGCAAGATAGCTCCTGGTCTGGTGAAAACCAAGGTTTCCTCCCTGTGCGAGAACCAGCAGTGAGATGCCAGGAGAGGAAGCACCCAGGCTCAGTTAGCTCACTTCAGGATTATACGCTTTTTAGCACCTGCTGAGCTGTGCTGCCTGTCCCAAGTGGAACTCCTCATCCGCAGCAGGAAGCCTTACAGGGGTTGGAAGTGAGGGTGTGGAAGAAGATCAAGGGCTGCTTTGTCATGCAGGGTTTTGCGCATTAGTGGAATTCATTAGTGGAGGCTGATAATAAAGAGCAGTAATAAAGTGCATTAGACCACCCTGTGCCTGCAGAGCTGTGCTGAGCCAGGCTGTGGCAGGGCACAGCTTCGGGCTCTCCCAGCTCATAGCTCAATTTGTAGCCAGAGCACAGCAGCAGTCGGGGAGATCCAAAGCAGATGCCACCTCTCAGCCTCAAGCAGAGCTAATATCAACCAGTACAGCCCTGTGGTCCCAGCTGTGTTCTCCCAAGCCACTCCCCTGGGCCAGCCATGACTGGGTTGGAGCACAAAGCAGTGCAGGCAGTGAAGGGATGTGCAGAGTGAACTTTACCCCTCACTGCTTCAGTCCCAAACATGTGTCGTCTCCATGAAGGCAGGCTGTGCTTCCTTCTGCCAGGTCCCACTCCACAGAAAATTTATACGTTGGCACAGGCTCTTCTGAGATTGTATCGTGGATGCCCTGGTGTGTTTTGGGCTCTGTGCTAGCCAGCTTTTGGTTCACAGCTTCAATCTTGCGCAGGGCTGGGTGTTGCAGTGTTGAAAGAGCAGAGCCGGGGTGGCAACAGAGCTCTGTGGAACAGAGGAGAAATCCCCCATTATACACCCCCTCCTAAGAGCTCACACAGAAATCTAAAACTTCCCCCTCCCTGTTAGGTAAGGAAGACACAGAGAAGTGGATGGGAGGTGGATGGCATTTCACTTGTTGGGACAGCTGGGCCCAGCGCCCTGTGGGTCCCACGACCAACCACGCTGTGTGCAGCTGATGAGGGTCTTGCTGCTACCCCCACGCCCCCTCACTGCCCTGCAGCCCCTTCCATCCTCTCAGGAAAGCTCGATGCTCTCTTGGGGATGTGCCAGTAAAGGACCAGCCTGCAAGGTCTGTATTCACAACTCTTTTGGCAACTGCATCTGTTCTCTGCTGGGCAGGTGAAGGTGTCAGGGACAAGACCTGAGGCACTTCTCACAGCACCATCTCTGCAGTTGTTGAGCCCAGTGACTGCCATTAGTATGAACACAAGGCAGCTTTTTCCCTGTCAATGCCTCGGGAAGCTGTCACCTGGTACTCCAGCATCACTGACACCTGTCCCCATCTGCCCCCACTGCCTGCAGCTCTGCCACTGCCTGGGCACAGGGCTGGGAGGGGCAGGAGGGGGGGGTGGGCTTTCAAAGGAGAGGTTTGGGTTTATGGCCCCCCAGATTGCATGAGCAATTTGCACAACTGAGCAAGATGCTGCCCATTGTGGACCAAAAGGGATTGGCCTGAGCTCTTCCTCCCACCTGCACTGTCCCCTCCAGTGTCTTGCAGATGCTAATGGGCTGTGGGAGAGGCTGCCTCCAGACTCAGGGATGCCTGCAGTGAATTTTCCTGGCTTTCTTAGCCCTGACAAGCATTGATCAGACAAATTTCAGAGCTGTGTGTCCACAGCAGCTGCAGGTGTTTGGACCCCAGGTTCTGTGTTGGACCCAGTACTGCTGGGCTCGTGGTGCCCTTGTAGGGAGGACAAGGGAAGATAGGGAGTAGGGAAATGTGAAGACGTCTCAAAAGTGTGAGCTGGATTGGATGGACTCTACACCGTAATGAGACAAACATGGCCTGTGCCCTGGGAGCAAAACTAGCCCAGCAGAGGTGGCTGCTCTTGTCTAGGTTGGTCAGGATCAGAAGTGAGAGGAGCTGTAAAAGCCATGATGCTCCATAAACCATGAACACTCACAGCCCTCTACCCTACCAAGGTAAAGGGACCTGGGAGCAGAGGAGTCCCATGTCCACTTTCTTTAGTTTCCCTTAACACTTGGCACTTCAGCCCCACTGCGAACTACCAGCTCACCTTTGAGGACAGTCACCACTGACTCTCACTTTCAGTCAAATGAGAGGTGTCAGAGTGTGCCAGTGAGGGATGGGTCCTCTCTGGGGGTGTCCTTCAGGCTCCACAGAGTGCCATTCCAGTGCTGGCCTGCTGCCTTGAGCACAGCATAATGACAAGGGAGAATCCCAGCTCAGGGGAAGGGGATCTTGGTAATCTTTGTAGGGAGAGACATGGGAGACCAGTGTTTGAAAAAGGAGCGGGGAGCGATGGATCCACAGTCCCTGGGCAGCAATGAAGTCTCCCCAGATGGACCTGCATTCAGCCAGTGACAATTGAACCTTTGGTCCCAAAGGAAGAACTGTTTCGGGAGTTTGAACCGAAGTGAGTTGAAAATTGTCGTTAATCAGTGACCCCTGTGATGCTGAAAGAGCTGCATTAGGGAGGAGGTGTGTACATGAAACAAAAGCCTACAATTCCATTCCAACAGTGATTAAATTGACAGAGGTTGTGTCCTGCAATGCAGCATTATGGAAGACAAGGCAAACAAGATTAACCCACATTGACAAGGCATTTATCCATGGCTAAGAAGAGACCCACGCCACAGCATCTCTGTCCCACAAGTTTACACCAGCCCACAAGAGTCTAATCCCTCATGGCCTGTCAAGCTATTAGGCAAATCTCTGGCTCTCATTTGCCTAATCCAATAGCACCCAGCTTCATAAGAAAGACCTCCTAGGGGGCCTTAACAACCATGTTTGTTAGGCCTTATATAAGTAAACAAAGCTCTTAAAGCTGAACAGCTTCCTCTTCCATATGGGATCCCAACACTCACTTAACCTGGAGATAAAACCAACCACACTCAGGGAAGGAGGATGGGTTTATAACAGGTTGAGTTCTGCCTCCACAATAAGCAGCAGCTGAAGGATTTTGCCATCACTAGCTCTACACTTAACACTCACTGCAGAGTTGCCAGGTGCCTTCATATCACTAAGGATTTATTGCATAGCCAGCAAGGTCACAGTGCTCATTCCCCGTTCTGCCAGCTTCAGTGGAGGAATAAGCAGTGGTAAAGCATCCTTTCAAGACCAAGATATTTTGTGTCCATGTGTGAACATCACCAGGAGACCAAACGCTTTCATGGGTTTGTACACCTGAATCTACAAATGCTTTATTTGAAACCCTCTAAATTTAATTTTTCTGAATCCTACCACTGGCAGTGATACCTCTGACATTAAACAGGGTGTGGGTATTTGCTAGTCCTTGAATTTGTGGTCACCACTACCTCTGCTCTAAAGATATACCCCTCCCAGGTGCTTTGGCCAAAGATCCAAACTGTCTCCAAGCTCTCTGGATCTCCTGGGGCTGAGAGCTACTCTTATGTCTGACACATCATTAACGATGTCCTTGACAATGTGGTTTGCTCCACAGACAGGTGAATCTCTAGGGAGGGTTCAAGCAGATGAATAGTTACTCAAGGCTCGGCTGCCTACTTGTCTTAGCCAGGCTTCTGGGAATTTGGAAACTAAACTGGAAATAACACAGAAACAGGTTTCCTAAGGGGCCTTCCCATATGGCTCAGGTTGGCGTCAGGAAGCCATAATCTCATTTTCTGCTGCTTTCTCCACCAAGTGCATTAGCAAAGGCAGAGCTGAGAGAGGACGTTTTAAGGACAAACACACAGCCAACAACAGAGGTCCAGTGAACAGGAGCACTAGGACAAACACCTCAATGGAAGAAAACCCATGGGCTGTTACAGACAGTTCACTGCCTGCCCCGACCTTAGGCAATTTGGAGATGACCACGTTGTGGAAGCAGCAGAAGAGCTCTGTGGAGAGGCCACAGGCAGCACCTGAAGATGCAGGATGAGCCTTTGTCATGCTGTCAGGACTATCCATCTCCACCTTCACTCCCACCACATGCACAATAATTTCAAGGGACATGGCAAGACTGAAAAATGAACATTTTCACTTTAAAATATAAAAAGGCTTCAAGATGCTTTTTGGCCATTTGAACTGCCAGCCTCTGCACTTGCCCAATCTCCAGGGATGCGAGTATGAAATATTATGTGTTTTCCATCAGTCTGGAGTGGAGTTCCCTCAGAGACTGGTGGTGAGCAGGGACCTGATCTGGAACTGTAAATCCTTCACACCCACCAGCTGAGCAGCTGTTCAGGTTAGGTCTCATTTACACGCAAAGCAGCTCAGCCATAAGCAAAGATCTCTAATGATGAAAATCAGTCGTGTGTCATCCTAGCAGTGAAAGTCAAGGGAGCCCTTTCTTGCTTGAATCCAGCACATTTCAGCAAAAGTGCCATTTAGCAAAAGAATGGGGATTTTTACTGTGGAGTATGGCCCACCACCCTCAGTCACTTTCCAGCTGAGATCACAGCTAAATCGCTTATCTGTACATTTTCATACAAATCTGATTATCCTTGAACAGCTAATTGTTTCGTAAGTGCCACTTGGAAGCTATCCATTTCCAACACAAGTAAAGAAATGGCACTATAAAACTGTCTACCTTTGCCATGAGTCACTTTAGCACATAGGATGAATATTTGGCACTCTTCACTTTTTCAGATTAACTCGCATATTTATTTTGGAAGACAAAAAATTGACTGCTTTAATTCCTTCCCATCAGAATTCCTCATATTTGCTTAGCTTATTGAAACTTTTTTAATAGACCTTACAGTATGTATGTTATATAGTGACTGCTGATGGAGGAGACATTCACATCTCCTTTCATGTAAAGAAAAAGCTCAAAAATATCTATGAGAGCATTTGATATTTCATTAAGAGAGTCATTAAACCCTACAGATTATGTCACCTGCCATGAAGAAGAGTTTCATGCCTTTGGCTGAGGCCATGGAAACATCCAGCAGGGACTTAAATTCAGTGTCTTCTGGATGGAGTATGTGTTTCTCTCTCAAAGAAAAATTTTAACATGTTGCAATTAAATTTCTTAAAGACCCATTCTGAGCTAGGCAGGGAAAACCCCTGAGAAAGAAAAGAGGGTTCTGGGCTTCAGAAAGCAAGATTTCCTCAGCTGTTCACTCAGACTCATGAAAAAGTAGTTATACACCTTTGCAAAAGGATGTTGCTCAGCCTGAGTAAAAGAATTCTATGTATTGTCCCCTGTGACCACATACATATGCTAAGTCTAAAAGACCAACCAAATTTAGCTCAGTATCAGTTAAGTACACAGTTTATTAACATCTTTGGACTACTATCTGAAACAAAAAAAGTAATGTTCTTCTAGGTGGGTGTGATCTAAATGTCATATCCAGGAGCTGAAACAAACAGTTCTGACTTCTGAAATGAAAAGTTTTGCATTTTGCCATCTAGAATCCTGCAGGGTGGAGAGACTGCAGGAAAAAGAAATTACGAAAGTCATGGGCATCTCCCAAAGCTCCATCGGAGATCCAGGACAAAGGATGTGTCTCTATGCTATGTAGTCTTGGTCAAGCCACTTATCCCAGTCTGCAAAATGTGGCATTAATTAATGCATAGCCAGGGGAGAAATTGCAGAGCAATATAAACAAGTGGTATATCATTCCAAGAAAGGCTTGTATCAAAGCCTAATATTTTTGTAAATGTAGGCAAAATGGATCTATACGGTGACCTAATGGAAGACTTAAAAGCTATAGGAAATCAGAGGTACTTCATGCAGGCAGGAGCCTTCCACTCTAAAAGACTCTGCCTCTGCAAGGAGCTACGTGCCCTCCATTCCTATAAACTGCAGCGAGGGCTGTGGGTGCTCCTCCCTCCCTAGACCGAAGCCTAAAATTGTCAATTAGGAAAACAAATGTGGGTACTAGACATCTTTTTGTGAGTGTCAGTTCGGCAATCAATTTATTACAAGTAATTTTAGTATTGAATGTAGTGCAATTTGGGTAATTTAGCAAAGTACAATGATGGATTGAAGTGCCTGGTGATAGACGTTTATTTCACCTTCTGAAACACAATTATTATGCACTTTACTCAATAACAGTATCTTGTTCCAACTAAAATACATGTTGTGTAATTCTTTAAGCTGTAGAATCATAGCAATTAGAGAGGGAAATGGCTGATTAGGTCACTGATTCCAGGCTCTTGCCAGCCCACGATTGTTCCCTGCCCTGTATCAGCGAGAGTTTTCCCCAAACTCATTTCTTTTACATGTTCTAGTGATGATGATATCCATAAAAAAAAAAAAAAAAAAAAAAAAAAAAAGAAAAAGAAAAAAAGGACACTTCAACCACAGTCAAAAGATTCAGCCTTTTACTGCAGAAAATCCTGAATTTTCACAGTGGGAAGGGTCTGAGGGGTTTTTACCTTCTTCTTATGGCAGATGGCTGAAATGCTTTCAGCCAGAATGCTCTTCAATGACCTTTTTTCATGGAAGCAGCTTTGCTGAAAAAATTTCCCAGTTTCCCATGTAAGTCAAAAGTGTAAGTCCCACTTTTCAGTCCGAAATTCCCCTTATTACTTTTTGCTTAATCATAGCTTAATATTTTGCATTTGCTAAAACAGAAATAGAAAGAAAAATGAGCCTGACTGAAATTTTACTCAAGAAAAGCCACCATTCCTGACCTATACTGGCAGAGGGTTGGTTGGAATGCGGTTTCAGCTGGTCTTTTTAGAAAGCTCTCTTGCCCAAGCCATCTCACTGCTTGAAGACCAGGGACCATTCTGCTGTCAAATGCTGGGTGTCCCTCACCACATCCCAGCACAGGGGAACCCAGAAGACACCCAGAACCTCACACTTTATTACATGGACAGACATATCTGCTGGAATGTCCTACGGAAATGGCACTTGTGGTGCTGGCTTTGTGCTCTCTCCGCATTTATCCACGGGTAGTATCCTTAAGAGCAGGTGCAACCCATGGAGACAGCACATCTTAAATAAATAAAATAATTTCTTGAGAAAGCAGGCTTTCAATGTGAACTCATGGAAATGGGTAGAAAAATCTGCGCCATGGAGTTGTGCTCTTCCAAACAATGAAGAGACAGAGCAACGGGGAGCTGCACATGCTGATGCCTAAAGAGGCCAACCTAGAAACAGAGACTAGACAGGAGTAAGGGAATAAAGGTGGTTATTTATTTGAAAGGCCTTCAGAGGTACACCAAAGGCTACACCCAAGATGGATGACAAGTCACGAGTTCTTCACACTTTTATAGATTTGGTCCATTTGCATATCAACCCAATTTCACCAATTAAGTTTTACCTAATGATGTAATTTCCCCTCAGCTTGCCCCCCTTCTCAAGATGCTGGGTTACACATTTTGGGCCTAGGACGGGCTGGGTGTCCTTGGAGAGCAGCCTGGGGAGGCTTTGTTATGTCTATCTTAGTACGAGAGAGCAGCAGCTCACAGGCTACAGGACACTGCAGAGTTACACATTAGGATAAGAATACAGAATTTGAAAAATATGTAAGTTAAAACCTAAGGCATCAGTGCAGCCAACACCCCCATGGGGTGGCCACCCCTGACAAGTGTGGCCCAGCTGTGGACAGGCCAGTGAGGCATTGCCAGGCTTGGCAGGGCCAGCAGTGCCCTCAGGGTTTGCCATGCAGCCAGCAGCAGCAGAGGACACCATGCTCAGACACAGAATATGACAGGCTCTCCTATCACAGATAAGCTCAACTAATGATTAAAAAGGAAAGAAATGTGATTCTTCCAGACAACTCAGCCAAGCAAGCAGAGCCACAGCTTCTGTCATCCATCCATAAGCCCAGTCCTCACTCAATTGTCCAGCTCAGGAAGCGGCTTTAGCTACATGCTATTGGAGTCAACAGACATCTCCTGGGGTAAAACACTTTCTGTGCAAGCCAGTATTAAACTCAGCCCCATGAGCTCCCGTGCACCTCACCAGCTCCCTGAGCCTTCCTGCCTGGTTATCCTCCATTAAGGTTATATTGTAACTGAGCTGCACACAGGGACCGGAGTACAAAGATGCACTGGTACAACCGACACAAAATTAAGCACCAAACTTCTTCTGTTGAATTTCAGAGTTTTCTGAGGCTTTAGCCACAGGGCGAATGCCTGTGAGTCTGAAGACTGGGGGAAAAATTCCCCTGGTGCAACTGTCGGGTGCCATTCAAGTCCAGCCATGAAATCACAACATTTACTTTGTAGGGCCGTGCCTGCGTCCTGTCAGAGGCACAGCCTCTCACAGCACAGGAACAGGCTCTGTTCCCAGCTCTACCACAGACTTCCCGCATCTGTCTGGAAAAAAGTCACTGAGAAGCACATCTGAAAAAATGTTACACGCTCAGCTCCAGACATTTGATCTAACACCTGGCCTAGCTCTCAGCAGCACTGGACACTGCAAACACTGTTGGCCTCGACTGGGGCACTTGTAAAATCCAGACCTGATGGATGCAATGGGGATGGAGGGAACATCTGCTTCTTCACTGCACTACACAGAATTCACACTAAGGTACATTTTCAACGGGGCTGTGTACAAGTCAAACCAGTTAAACCAGCAAACAGTTGCTCTTTGTTCTGCACACATGCCAGAAATTAAAAACTCTCACAGTTTGGCACCAATAAGACAGAGACCCAAAGCTAGTGACTGTGTTTGGAAACAGGAGACATAAACTCTTTTAGTTCTGTTTTCCCACGTGTAAACAGAGGATGCCAATTCCTGCCCGGTGCTTAGGACTCCCAGGCATTTGGAAAGCACTGAGGGCATCCCATAGACGACATAAAAAGCTGCTTGCAATACTTCTGTTTTTAAAAAATAAGTGAGGTGCTGGCTGGACACTAGTAATGTTTGCTCTGTCAAGCACAAAACAAGATACTGTTGCTCATGCTATAAAACAAATTACTGTTGAGCATACTGAATACAGGGGCTGCTTTTTGACATTTCATCCAGTGTGTTATATCCTGTCCTAGACAAAGAATAAGTGTGTGGAAATAGTTGAAAACTGGAGATAGCTTCAAAAGAAGAGAAATACAAAGTTTCAAAAGCACTTCTCTGCCTTGCTGGATTTTTTTGCCCATAGCTCTCCCTGTAGAAGTTTTGAGGAGGAATTCGCCTGTGACAGTGTTTGTATTTGACAGGTGCCTTGCTGGGGCAGCACACCTGTGTTGCACAACCACTGCACACAGCAGAGCTAAGCATGCTGCTCTGCAGGGATGGTCTGTGAGAAAGGAGCACGGGACCTCACGCTCCAGCAGGTATCCATGGTCTGGATGTGTCATCTCAGCTGAGGAGGCAGAAACGTGCTGGTTGTTCACTGTCCGTCAGTCCTGACGCCGTGATTTTGCTGGTGTCCCAGGAGCAGTGTCTTCCACTGCAAGAGACCCGGGGATGGGTTTGATGGGTGATGTTTGCTGCTACGGGGAGAACAGCAACCTCAGACTTCCTCCTGTGTGAGGGTAATGGCAGGCAGCAAGGGTGCTGCAGGCAAGCAAGGGTGCCTGTAGCTCCCCATCACCTCAGGGGCCACTCAGGCAGTACATGGCCCTCACTGTCACACTCCACCAATTCTGCTGGGACATGCCACAGCCAAGGATCACTCCTCATCAGCACTTTCTCAAATAAGCAAAAAAACCAGTGAAATGTCAAATAAAATAGAGTAAGAAAAGAAAAGAGGCATCTTGTGTTCCTCTTATCTCCTTCATTCCCAGGAGTCTCTGATGCCTTAAAAGAGTGGCAACCTTTCTGAAAGCAAACCTTTTTGATAAATGATGCAGTTATTTATTTTGCAGAAAGCTGAAATATGTCATGATGCCGTTTTCAAAGTAGCACGGTGTCCTAGGTTACAACATAG